>CM070096.1:1712500-1725000 GCA_036178185.1 Liparis tanakae | reverse complement strand
TGGCGGCTGAGAGAGCAAACGGTCAGCTGTCAGTTTTGTTGCGATTAGTCGACGCTCGCCGTGTTCCAGACCCGCCGTGCAGACAGACAGACGGGTGGCGGCGGTTGGGATCTCGCCGCCACCGGAGCGGAGACACGACGACTCAAAGCTGCTGGACTTGATTTCTGGATGGGAGCCCACATCGCAAAGTCACAAATACTTCATGATTTGGACAAAAAATGCCTTTTTGTTGCTGTTTTCTTGTCATTGTTCTCTTTTGGCTGCGTCTGCTGCCAACATGAACATCCCAACGTCTAGCAGCATCCTCAATTCGCCATCCCACCAAATTTGGTTTGACGGTTTCTTTCCACTGCTTCACGTTCATCTCGGAGCCGCCTGATCTCGTTGGTCCTCACATATGCAATAAACTCAAAGACGTCTTCTGGTTTCTTTTTTTTGGCTCTCTGTAGCCGCTGCACTCTAAATTGCTTTCAACCCTCTTGCAGACCCGGCGTTGGAAAGCTTAGAGTGCTCTTCAAAGTCATTAACGTGTGGCTGGACACGGCCCTTTAGGCTGGGAGTGATTGTGACGGGCCAATAGGTCTGCATCGCTCTGGACCGTCTTAAAGCGTCCTCACCCTAATAATAATAACTAGAAGGGGCACTCGTAGAGCGCATACCTTCGCATATCATAAGATCGGACATTGAATTATGAACATGTTGGCATTAGTTGCCAATTGGATAGAAATTGACCGCGCTATGGTAAAAAGAAGATTTTGACATTTTCATGACCTTGACCTTTGACCCGATCGATCCCAAAATCTTATCAAATGGTCCCTGGATAATAACCAACCATCCCACCAAATCGCATGAGATTCGTTTTAATACTTTTTTTCTTATGCGAATAACACGTACGCACGCATACAAATACGCGGAGATCAAAACATAACCTTTGCATTTTCAATGCGACGGTAATAATTATGCTTTTTCTGATCAGTCCACGATTTGTTCTATGAAATACCTCAAATACTGGATGAAGGCATCAGCTCTCATTAGTCTGTGGGCTTAATCTTCTGGGTATGATGATATAATCCACAGCCCAAAGTCACTAATATCTCCAATAAATCACCGGTTAGAGCGCCAGGCTTTGACATAGTGGCCAAACCGTAGAATTACAACTTGCTGGTCCAGCACACGACCCAAAAAACATGTTTTACTCAACCTTGAGATCCAGACGGGTTCATATCCCTGGTAAACGTCTGAATCTCTTCAGGGCTTTACGGCCTCTTTAGCTCTGCACACGGCACTACTGTAGCCGCATGCCGCCAAAGCCTGCTCCGATGTGATTGGCCAAGACTTAGTTGGACTACGAACAGAAACCAGAGCTAACCTCTCACCCCTCTGCCTACAGATTATAATATATGAATCCATAATCTGTTTATAGAGATTACCTCCATCTCAAATCACCTTCTGGTGTTTCACATCGTGAAGACATGACTTCCTTCCCTCCGTGATGTTTGTGATGTCGTGCGTTGGGTTCGACTCCCTAAGCGGTGGAAGCAGAACCCGGGGGTTGACGTTCTCCTGTGTTCTCCTGTGTTCCCAGACATCTGGAGCCTCGGGGTGATCCTCTTCATGCTGGTCTGCGGCCAGCCGCCGTTCCAGGAGGCCAACGACAGCGAGACGCTCACCATGATCATGGACTGTAAATACAGCGTGCCGGAGCACGTGTCCACCGCCTGCAGCGAGTGAGTCGCACGCACACGCACACGCACACGCACACGCACACACACACACACACACACACACACACACACACCCCGTTACTGCCCCTGGTCCTCTGGCGGCTCAAGGGGCTCGTGAGTGGACGTCGTGGCCATCGGCCCCGTGTGCTCAGCATGTGGCCAAGACAAGTTCTTTATTTCCTCCACTCTTGAGTATTTCTACTCGCCTCCTCCTCCTCCTCCTCCTCCTCCTCCTCCTCCTCCTCCTCCTCGAGGAGAGATGCGTCTGGATTTGAAGCGCTAAGCCGGAGCAGCTGCGATCGATTTGATGAGCTTCTGGCTTCAGAGCCAAAGAGCCGCCGGGTTTCTCTGACCACGTACCCAAGGATGTGATGTGTGGCCGGCTCACTGGCTCCTTTAGATGGTTTTGTGGGGACCTACGCTGACTGTTTGGGGACCTAAGCTGACTGTTTGGGGACCTAAGCTGAGTGTTTAGGGACCTAAACCAACTGTTTTGGGACCTAAAATGACTCTTTGGGGACTTAAACTGACTCTTTGGGGACCTAAGCTGACTGTTTGGGGACCTAAACTGACTCTTTGGGGACCTAAACTGACTCTTTGGGGACCTAAACTGACTCTTTGGGGACCTAATATGACTCTTTGGGGACCTAAGCTGACTGTTTGGGGACCTAAATTGAGTGTTTGGGGACCTAAACTGACTGTTTAGGGACCTAAGGTGACTGTTTAGGGACCTAAGATGACTGTTTGGGGACCTAAACTGACGTTTCTTGGACCCTGGTATCCTCTCGCCTCCATCCCACGGAGCACGCACACACACACACACACACACACACACACACACACACACACACACACACACACACTTGAATAGAGTTGGCAAAGGAAACGTAAAGCAGTGGATTCAGTAAAGCCCACCTGACTCTGGGTTTTTCAGCTTTGTGCGACGGTGTGTTTGTTCTCTTCTTCTGTCCGTTCCACCCCCCTTGAGGCCAAAAGCATGAACTGCAGTCCTGCAGTTCAACGTGACGGTCCACGTGATTCTCCTCGGCAACCGTCTCCGATCGTCACTCACTGAACTTTTCAAAAGTCCTTTCTCTCTCGTTTCCCTTTCTTACGGTTTATTTCCGTACGTTGAATCCTCTCGGTAACCTTCGGTCGTTATCGTTCCCCGTCAGTCCTCCGTCTGCCTCATTATGCAGATGATAAGCTTACCTCTGGATCAGGATGGGTTTCATTTTATGTCCACTATATTCATATTATCTTCCCACTAGACTCCACATCCCGTTTAATCCTATTAAATTGCAATCTCAGTTTCCAACAGTGTTGTTTCTGTTGTTGTTAAGCTCCCAGCTGCTGGTCCTCCACAGCGGCGTGTTGGGAACGTCCAGCAGAGCCGGAGGGTCGTTAGGAATCATTGTCCGATTCTACAATGGAGGGAATTTAAAGACGACGGTACACATGTGAAGTGGCGGCTTCCCACCACTAGGAGGAGTGTAGTTCACCTGAGAGCTCCTAACGACGAGTTGTCTGGAGGGAGTGAATATACAAGCATGACAGTGACTACCGTGCATTATTCTCCCAACCACCAGGGGGCGACCTTTACAGGGTTCCTACGGTCATGGAAAACCTGGAAAAGTCACGGAATTTTAAAATAGTCATTTACAGGCCTGGAAAAGTTAAATCATAAAAGTTTTGGAAGTCATGGAAATTTGTTATAATCACATGTTCATTTAGGCTGAGTTTGAAATAATTAATATGTTCCCTCTCTCCTCCCTCCACCCTTCCTCTCCTCTCTCCTCCTCCCTCTCCTCCTCCTCTCCTCTCCCCCTCCTCCTCCTCCTCTCCTCCTCCCTCTCCTCTCTCCTCCTCCTCTCTCCTCCTCCTCTCCTCTCTCTCCCTCTCCTCCTCCCTCTCCCTCCTCCTCCCCCTCTCTCCTCCTCTCTCTCCTCCTCCTCCTCCTCCCTCTCCTCCTCCTCCTCCCCTCCTCCTCCTCCCTCCCCTCCTCTCCTCTCTCCTCCTCCTCTCTCCTCCTCTCTCCTCCTCCCTCTCCTCCTCCCTCTCCTCCTCCTCCTCCTCCTCCTCCCTCCCTCCTCCCTCTCCTCTCTCCTCCTCTCTCCTCCTCCTCTCTCCTCCTCTCTCCTCCTCCCTCTCCTCCTCCTCCTCCTCCTCCTCCCTCCTCTCTCCTCCTCCATCCCTCTCCCTCCTCCCTCTCCTCCTCATCCCCTTCCTCCTCCTCCTCCTCCTCCTCCTCTCCCCAGTCTGATTGACCGTATGCTCCAGAGGGACCCTCGTCTGCGCGCCTCCTTGGAGGAGATCGAGGGTCACTCCTGGCTGCAGGGCGTCGACCCGTCTCCGGCCACCAAGCTCAACACGCCGCTGGTCTCCCACCGGAGCCTCTCGGAGGAGGAGCACAGCAGCATCATCCAGCGCATGGCGCTCGGAGACATCGCCGACCGCGAGGCCATCGTGGAGTAAGTCGCCTCCTCCCTCGCCTCCTCCCCTCCTCGCGCCCCCCCGCTAACCGCTGCCCGCCGTGTGTTTCCAGAGCTCTGGAGACCAACAAGTACAACCACATCACGGCCACCTACTACCTGCTGGCGGAGCGCATCCTGAGGGACAAGCAGGAGAAGGAGGTGCCCACCCGCTCCTCCAGCCCCAGCAACAGCAACAAGGCGCACTTCAGGTCCGAGCTCCCCTCACACCTCGTGTTATGTAAACTATATAAACAACATATATACAGTACATATGTGTGTGTAGGTGTATACATATGTAAACAATACATATGTATGTTATGTAAACCCTCGTTAGTTTAGTTGGACTCGTCTTGAAGAGGAGGTCCGTGTTGGAAGCACCAAGAGGTAACCCCCCCCCCCCCCCCCCCCCCCAGGCAGTCGTGGCCCACCCGGGTGGACATGCACCAGGACATCGAGGACAGCTTGGCGGCGTCCTCCATCTCCCACGCCGGCGGCCCTCAGTCTCCGGCCCGCAGCGCCGAGAGTCTCCTCAACGGCCACCGGGCCAAAGGGCTGACGCTCCCCGACGGCCCGGGACAGCCGGCGCAGGTACCACGACCCCCCCGACCCCCCTGACCCCCCGACCCCTGACCTCCGACCCCCCCCCCCAGCTGCTTTGACATGTCCGTCTCCTCCCAGGGAGCCGGTGCCGCCTCGGGCCCCGCTGCCGGTTGTGGGTCCGGTTCCTCCCGGGCCGCCGTGCCCTCGGCCCGGCAGAGGATCTGCCTGTTCAGGTGATTCATGTTCATGTCCTCAGGATCAGAGTTTCACTTGATGACAATCAGTCCGGATTCTCCTGATTATTTCATGATTTTTGGACCGTGGGTTCTTTAAGTCTGACGGTAAATCATCGTTTCGTCAACTCAATCAAACGGAATATTATCTGACGGTGTCGGTCATCGTTTTATTGTTCAATATTCCATATTTATTAAATATTCCCGAATATTTCAATATTCCCAAATTGTTTAATATTCAAAAATGTAATTTGTTTTCAATATTTAATATTTGTTCAATGTTCCAAAATTGTTTAAATATTTTGTTTTTAGTCAATATTCCAAAGTGTTCAATATTCAAAGAAAAATGTTTATTCACAAATTGTTCATTAATCTAAACTTGTTAAATATTCACAAATTGTTAAATATTCTCAAATTGTTAAATATTCAAAACATTTTCAATATTTAATTTGTTTTCAATATTTCATATTTGCTCAATATTCCAAAAGTGTTCAATATTTAAAAAATACAAATTGTTCACTAATCTAAAATTGTTAAATATTCACAAATTGTTCAATGTTTAAATTGTTAAATATTCCAAAATTGTTAAATATTCCATCATTGTTAAATATTCCATAATTGTTAAATAATAAAAAAATGTTAAATATTCCCAAAAATTGTAATATTCCATAATTGTTAAATATTCCCATATAGTTAAATATTCCATAATTGTTAAATTGCGTTGCCTCGTGATCTCGTTCTCACACGTCTCGTCCGTTTCCCCCAGGGTGGAGGAGGACGAAGAGGAGGAGGAGGAGCGCGCCGCCGGCCGCCTCCCGGCCCCGGTGGTCCTGCGCCGGAAGCCTCCGTCCATCACCAACCGGCTGACCTCCAGGAAGAGCGCGCCGGTGCTCAACCAGATCTTCGAGGAGGAGGGCGAGTCGGACGACGACTTGGACCGCGACGAGGGGCTGCCGCCCAAACTCAGCCGCCTCAAGATGAACATGGCGGGCGGCGCGGGGCCCGGGGCCGCCGCCCCCTCCTCGTCCCCGGGCCCCGCCCACAAGCGCTACCACCGGCGCAAGAGCCAGGGCCGCGGCTCGTCGTGCTCCAGCTCGGAGACGAGCGACGACGACTCGGAGAGCCACCGGCGCCGCCGAGACAAGGACTCGGGCTTCGGCTACGGCTGGAACCGGAGGGACGGCGACGAGGGGCCGCCCGGCGGAGAGGGGGGCGGCAACGGGGGAGGGGGCGGCGGCGGCGAGGGGCAGGACAGACCCCCCGGAGAGGGAGGGGGGGGCGGCGGCGAGGGGCCCGACCAGGAGAGTCCGCCAGGAGGCGGGGGCAATGATGGAGGAGGAGGGGGGGGAGGAGGGGGAGGGGGACAAGACAGCCCCTCCAGTTGTTGTAACAACAGTAGCACCACTAGCCCCGCCCCCACTAGCCCCGCCCCCAGCGCCCTGGCCCGCACGGCGAGCCGCGGCACCGAGCTGGTGGAGAGCCTGAAGCTGATGAGCCTGTACCTCAGCACCCAGCTGCAGCAGCAGCGGGGGGAGGAGGAGGAGGAGGAGGAGGAGGAGGAGGAAAGTTCATCGTGGACCCTCGCGGCCAATCAGGAGGCAGCGTGAAAACCCAGGAGAAATCGTCGTGGAGGATGTGCATCGGCTCCACCGGGAGCCTGGACACCATCGCCCCCCCCACCGACCCCGCCCTGCCGCGCCTCCCCCACACCCCACCACCACCACCACCACCACCCCCCACCCCCATCATCACCACCACCCCCCCCACCGCAAGAGGGACGCTCCCAGCAGCCTGAGCGCCCTGAAGAGCGGCGTGCTGCAGCTACCTCTGTGCGAGAAGACCATCTCGGTGAACATCCAGCGGGGGAGGGGCTCGGCGCCGGTCAGCTGCTGCCAGGTCGTCTGAGGCTGGAGCCCCGCCCCCAACCCCCCGGTTCTCTGTCACTGGTTTTCTGTCACTGGTTTTCGGTGATGTCGTTCATCTTTTAGATGTTTTTGTCTCAATCGGAAAAGTTTTAATTTTTAGGAGAAAAAAGTTTTCATAATTTAGGAATATTAGCGGTTGAATCAAACATTTTAAACATTTAGAAAGCCTTAGTTTCATTTTTTTTTTTAAAGTCAAAGTTATTCTCATAATTTTGAGACTTCACTAAACTCATGATTTGTTTGAGTTTTTATAATTACAACTTTATTCCCAAAGCACTGCTGAGTCCTCTGAATAATGTCATTTGTATTCTTGTGTTTTATTGATTATTAGTGTTTGTGTAACAATAGACCTCACGCTGAGGGGTTATTTAACTCTCAGACGATCGCTTCATCGTTTAAATATATATATTTCCACGAGAATGAATTCAGATCATCAGTCAAACCACCGTGACACGTGGACACCGTCTCTTTAAATAAAGTGTCTCTACTTGCTCTTTATTTAAAGAGACAGTGTCTTTATTTAAAGTTTCTCTTCTGGCTCTTTAAGTAAAGAGACAGTGTCTCCTTATTTAAAGTGTCTCTTCTGTCTCTTTATTTAAAGAGACAGTGTCTCTTTATTTTAGGTGTCTCTTTTGGCTCTTTATTTAAAGAGACGGTGTCTCTTTAAATAAAGAGTGGAGAGAGATGATCTTACTGCTGACATTACATTGTAAATGTGTCGCTGATAAAGTCCCCCCCCCCCTCACCCGCATCAGCCAAAGCTGACGACTCGCGTACGGAGTATGTAAATATAAAGTATGTTGAAAAGTAAAGTTTATTTTTTTAAATCTTGTAAATTTTTGTTCGGTGCGATCTGCTGTTTGAAAGACGGGTGGAGGACAGGGGGGGGGGGGGGGGGGGGGGGGGGCAAAGAGAGTAAAAAAAGACGTGCCGCTTTAAGAAGCTGGCCAATCAGCTCCTGGTTGCAGAAACATGTGATGAGTTATTCCAGACCACCACCTCGTTGGACTGAAACAAACTAAAAAAGAAAAGGAAAAGCTTTGAAATGTTTGAAATATGTGGTTCTCTGTTTTGTGTGTTTTAAAAACTGTAAATAGTTGTAAATAGGAGCCTTTGGTGCACAGCTGTCCGTCATCCAGCCTGATGATCGTTAGTAAAGCTACTCCAACTGTCAGGTGCTCTCCAGGTGAATGACGCGCATGTGTTTCAGTGGGAGGGGGAGGGGGGGGGGGGGGGGGGGAGACATGTTACTGGACCAAAAAGCAGGAAAGAAGAAATAACTATTAAAAGAAAAAAGAATAAATTGGACCGGACAGAAATATTCTGTGTATAATTCTGTAGTTGCTACCTGTTGTCAGAAGTTACATATAACTATGGTAATATCCAGAAATAAAATGTGGAATACTGTCTTCAGAGTCTTTCTTGGTCGCTTTGTTTATTAGTTTTATTATATTTCAAATGTATTGCTAATTTATTTCAATAATTTCTCAGCATGTCTGATTGTTTCCTGATTCCTATTTTATATTTTCGCTTGTTTATTATATAGTTCAAGGTACGAATATGCAGACTTCTTCCTGGATATTATATATATATATATATATATATATATATATATGTATATATATATATATATATATATATATATATATATATATATATATATATATATGTATATATATATATATATATATATATATATATATATATATATATATGTATATATATATATGTATATATGTATGTATATATATATATGTATATATATATATATATGTATATATATGTATATATGTTTAATATATATTATTTATATATATTATTTGTATCTATATATTAATTATATATATATATATTATCTATATCTGTAATATTTACAAACGTATTATATATATTATGTATATAATATATAGAATAGTATATATGTAATATATATTCTATATAATACGTACATTATATATATCATATATATTCAAACTTCAAGAGATATAAAAGAAGCACTGAAATCCAACAACACGTTTAATTTCCCCCTTTAATATAATTTACTCTCCACATTCAATACATTAGGAAACGTAAATACTAGCGCATAGAAACCATATATTCAGATTGCACTTGAAGGCACCAGGCTGAGAGGAGTGCATCTGATGTGAGGACCCAAAACCCAAAAGCTACATGCCGACTTCAGACTAAAAACAGATTATTTTAATCTGATGAGCTGAATACTAAATGTTAAAATATAAAAATGAAACGCATTCAACATTTAAGCTCCTAATTCTGATTTTGGTAAACAATACATTTTATTCCTTTCAGAAGAGTTGCTTTCATAATTTGTTCGACTTAAAAAAAAAAAATGAACTGGGAGTTCCCCAAAACCCTGACTGGTGTCTGTGGTTAACTGGGAGTTCCCCAGTACCCTGACTGGTTCTTTGTAACTCGTCTTATTTATAGCACAAACGTCTGGAAGCATTCAAGTCAACCCAAAGACCTGAAGACGCACATAACAGTCATACAACTTAGTTTCAGTATCGTATGTTATACATAATACAGCATCCATAATACACCCCCCCCCCCCCCCCCCCCCCATCACTACGGTGCATCTGATTGGGCGACCAGCAGAACACACTGCTCGGCTCTACAAGCGTTCGTAATGTAAAGGTATTGCATAAGAACCCCCCCCCCCCCCAGGCTTCAGGGGGTCAAGGCACCAAGGCGGTCCGCCCCCGTCTGGATCTCCTCCGCTCCTCCTCACTGGATCTCCTCCGCTCCTCCTCACTGGATCTCCTCCGCTCCTCCTCACTGGATCTCCTCCGCTCCTCCTCACTGGATCTCCTCCGCTCCTCCTCACTGGATCTCCTTGCTGAGCTCCGAGGCTTCGAGCATTTTCTGAAACACAGCAACAGGTTCAGGTGCGCGTGTTTCCCCGGGAGGAGGAGCTTATACATCAAACCCCTTAATGACAGAGCTTAATTAGGTCAAGTTGGCAAAATACAATCATCTTTTCTGAATGTGTGAATATATATATATATATATATATATATATATATTTTTTTTTTTTTAATTTATATATCCATATATATATATATATATATATATAAATGTAAATATATATGTATATATTTTTATATTTGTTATATATACATTTTTTAAATATATTTATAAAAATATTAATATACATACATATGTATAAATATATATATTTATATATATATATTATTTTAATTAAATATATATGTATAGAAATATTAATATACACATCTCAAAATATTTGCATATATATATTCCTATATATATATTTATTTTGAAATATATATGTATATAAATAATTTTGTTTAATTAAATATATGTGTATAAGAATATGAACAAAAACATATATATATATTTCTAAATATGTATAAATATTCTTATTTTTTATAGATACCAAACAAATTATATATATATATATATATATATATATATATATATATATATATATTAATCTCTGGGGGTTAATCATTGGGATTATAGCACATGTATGACTCCCTGCCGACATGACGATGATGAAGGAGCGGAACATTCTCTTAGTTCAGTTCTGGCATCATATTTAAATAGAAGTCTATGCTTCATGTGTTAAAGCTGCATTCTCTCTCCTGACCACCAGAAGGCGGTAACTCTGGTTGTATAGAAGTCTAAACCTGAGTAACGGACCTGTGCTGAGGTGAAGTAGGATGCCATGCTGATGTGTGACTCATGTTAAATGAAGATTCACAACCAAACCAGTGGTTAGCACGTTAGCACGTTAGCACGTTAGCTCAACGTCACAAACACACTCAGACGGACTACTCACCGTCCACGGGGCGGCCTCTGAGGAGACACCACCACACGGTCAGACTAGAGGACACGATGTGACTAGAGGCCATGATGTGATATAATATATATATATATATATATATATATATATATATATATATGTTTGATAAATATATTAATATATATATACATATATTAATATGTATATATATATATGCATAATAAATTTATTTATATACAGATATAAATATATACATATATATACATAAATATATTTATATTAATATATATATTAAATATATATTTATATCAAAATATAAATATATACAAATATAAATGTTTGATATATATTATAGAAATATATATATTATATATATTATATCAAAATATATATATAAATGTATATATACATACATTATAATTTGTGTTATATATTATATAAATAGATATATATAAAAATATATATATAATATATATAAATATATTTTTACAGAAGTAAATACTTATATATATAAATAAACTGTATTTAAAGAGTCAAACATGTAAATGAAGAGCAGTAGAAGTATGACAGATTTTTAAAAAGCCTTTAGAGAAACGATGAACCAAGAGTCAAACGGCTCATCAGAGAAGCACTCAGCCTCCGTCAGCCTCCGTCAGCCCACATCAGACAAATGGCTGCGGAGCCGAGCGGGCTAATGCCGCATAGTGTCAATACTCTTAACGCAGGGCACGCCGTCTGTCTCCAGCAAATTGCTCTGCGGGGGGGGGGGGATGCTCAGCGTGTCGCTGCAGCCTCAACATGTGTGTGAGGCTGCCTGTCCATCACCCTGTAGCCCCGCCCCTAAAGCGGACTTTACTTTGTGCCTTGTCTGACTCTAAATGACCATAAAGTACTAAATGATGACATCATGCTGTATAGAAGAAGACTTGAAACTAGAGACTGAGACATAAACTCATGTTTACATGTTTACTGAGGAGTCACTATAGAGACTTCTATACAACCAGAGGAGCCCCCTGGTGGTCAGGAGAGAGAATGCAGCTTTAAGAATTGAAGCACAGACTTATTCAGATAAAATATTTTTTTGTTTTAAATCATGTGTATGAAATATTACAATATATATGCAATATATATATATATAACTATATGTTTATATATATAAATATGTGTGTATATATATATATATATATATATATACACACATACATTATTATTATTATTATTATTATTATTATTCGTCGTCGTCAGCACCGTTAACCGTTAACCGTGAACCGTTAACCGTGAACCGTTAACCGTGAACCGTTAACCGTGAACCGTGAACCGTGAACCGTGAACCGTGAACCGTGAACCGTTAACCGTTAACCGTGAACCGTTAACCGTGAACCGTGAACCGCGAACCGTTAACCGTGAACCGTGAACCGTTAACCGTTAACCGTAAACCGTGAACCGTGAACCGTGAACCGTGAACCGTGAACCGTGAACCGTGAACCGTGAACGTTGAGCGCCATCTTCGGGCTTTACCTTTTTCTTGAGGGCCTCCAGGGACTCAAACTCCAGGCGGGATAAGTTGATCTGGATGTGTTTGGGAACGTCTGGGATGAGGAAGGTCAGGATGAACTTGAAGGCCAGCAGCCCGTGCTGAAATCACACCACAAGGACCCGTCACACGGGAGTCCCATAAAACACGCAGACTGTGGTTCTTTATGTGCATCCTATAAAGGAAATATAATAAAATAAAATCAATATAATTTGATTATGTTCCCTATGGGATGATGTGCCGTAGAATCCGAGAGGGCAGGCGGTGTCTCTGACTGTCTGCTTGT
>CM070096.1:1650000-1710000 GCA_036178185.1 Liparis tanakae | reverse complement strand
CGCCCCTGACGACGGTTATATCCTTAAAGTTGCTGAATGAGCTTAAAGCAGAGCAGCTAACGTGGCTAACGCTAGCCAGTTCTCACGTGATTTTCTTGTCGTGAACACAGACGTGATTTCACGCGGAGGAAGGAGACGCCTCTGTCCTCGTAGACGAGAGGGAAGGCTTCAAGGAGCCGAGTGGGCGGAACGTTTAAAAACCCGGGAGCCAATCACACGTCTCCCTGTTCTCTCGTCCTCAGAGAAAACAATCATGAGCTGATGGGGGCGGGGCTTAAGATATGTCGGCTGCAGCCAGACGGAGAACATGACCTCTGACCTCTGACCTCTGACTACAGTGAGATGCAACGGGCTACACATTAAATACGAACTCCCATTAACAACGTCTCATGTCACTTGTTGTTGTTGATTTTAATCTGATCGTAAGAATATGCAAACAAGGAAGCATTGGAGCTCCTTTCCTTTACATCTCTTCGACCAGCACTTATCATGGCGGCCACTTAGGATCTCTCTCTCTCTCTCTCTCTCTCTCTCTCTCTCTCTCTCTCTCTCTCTCTCTCTCTCTCTCTCTCTCTCTCTCTCTCTCTCTCTCTCTCTCTCTCTCTCTCTCTCTCTCTCTCTCTCTCTCTCTCTCTCTCTCTCTCTCTCTGGCGCCATCTAGTGGGCAAAAAGCTCCATCAACCTCAACTGAGCTGAAGATGTGTGCAGGCAGAGCGAGGCTGCCCCTCCACCCTTGGATATTGGATATATATATATATATACACACAGGGCAGCACCAGAAACACACAACGCAACATACAAACTAGTTGATTTAATATATATATAAATATATAACACACGTGTATAAATATATATATATATATATATATATATATATATATATATATATATATATATATATATATATACATATATAAATGTATGTATATATATATATAAAACTATATTTATACCTCTATATATATATATATATATATATATATATATATATATATGTGTGTTTTGGAATTATTTGAACAAAAGTTACAAAAGGCCTGGAACCCATCGTCTACAATATCTGCGTGCAATTGCGTGTGTGTTTGTGTGTGTGTGTGTGTGTGTCTGTGTGTGCGTGCATGTGTGTGTGTCTGTGTGTGTGTGTGTGTGTGCATGTGTGTGTGTCTGTGTGTGTGTGTGTGTGTGTGTGTGTGTGTGCGTGCGTACCTCAATAGCCACCGTCCACAGGATGAGCTGCATGTCCGAGCCGGGGAAGTAGGCCTTGACTTGTGGCGACATGCCGATCAGTGAGCAGTTGGTAACCACGGCGATCACGCTCATGGCCTCGAAGGCGAGCTGGACGCAGGCGGAAAGAGAAATGAATATATATATATATATATATATATATATATATATATATATACATACACATACTGTATATATATGTATAAAGAGCATCAGGTTCTGTGTTTTTTATCTCCCCAGAGATGATTCTCAAACAAAGACGTGCGTCTCACCTGCCAGACGCCGATGTTCGCCGCCGGGTCCGAGAAGGGCCGCTTGAACACGCGACACATCTTGAAGGCGTCGGAGTAAACCTCCGTCACGTTGTTCAGCACCACCAGCACGGCGGCCAGCGGGTAGACGCAGGAGAACAGACTGACGTAGCCGAACAGCAGGAAGAGCTCCAGGTAGTCGTCGAAGGTTCCCTAAGGAGAGAGAGGGAGCTTATCGACCTCCACACACACACACACACACACACACACACGGACGGGGCACATCGTGCGGAGGAGTTCCCGGTACCAGGTAGGTGCTCATGTCGGCCTCCAGTCGGACCTGGTCGGCCAGGGGGAGCTCTTGGTCCTCCGGGGCTTTTCGACGCTGGACTTTGCGGATCATCTTCTTGTTGCGCCTCCTCTGGAGCCAATAGGGCAGGAAGGCCTCCATCAACTGGTTCAGGATCTGACTGGTGATCAACAGCGTGGCCAGACTCTGGGGGGGGGGGGGTGGGGGGTGGGGGGGCAACAGAAGTAATAATACAAGCAGGGTTCATACACATGTCGACCAATGGGTGTCCAGGACTTTAAACCACATTTCCATGGCGAAACCTTTTGTGAAATCTCGGTGTAAACATGGAGAATTTCTTAAATGACTAAAATGAATGAGACAATAGTTTGACTAAAAGAATAAATATTTAAATACATTTTTATTCTTTTAATGGAAATGAGTAAATGAAAATGAGAATACAACATTTTTTTTTATTTTTTTTTACAAAACTTTTGGGATAAAAGTTTTTTCAAGGACTTTTCCAGGCCTGGAAAAGGCCATTTTCAAATAACATGACTTTTCCAGGTTTTCCATGACCTGTTTTTCACATGTTGACCAATTCCAGGATTTTAAACCAAATTTCCATGGCCCAAACATTTTGTGAAATCTCGGTGAAAAAGTAAGAACATTTATTATTTAAATTAAACTAACAATGAGAATTCCAAAGCATACAGTATAACCTGGGATGACATATTTTAATAAACATATTAATTATGTCAAACTCATTTCACATTTCATGACTTTTCCTAAAACCTTTTAACCGTTTAAAAATTCCATGACTTTTCCAGGTTTCCCATGACCTAGGCCTTAAAGGAAGAGGAGAAAGAGGAGGAAGAGGAGGAAGAGGAGCTGTACCTGTCTGAGCATCACCATGTCCTGCATGACGAAGGCGATGTAGAACAGCGAGGCGAAGCAGTTGAAGAAGTTGAACTGCGGAGGAGAGAAAACAGAGAGTGGAGCCGGGGTTGACGAGAAGAAGCTTCAGTCCGATCGGGACTCACCACCAACACCTTGAGGACCAGGTGGTTCTGGTAGGACGACTCCAGACGGTGGTTTTCTACAAGCACAAACGGGGAAAACATTGAGAGAGACTCAACGCAGAAACAGAATAACTATATCACTGTAACATCTGACACATTTATCTTATTTTTAAATCTAGGAATATAACTATTGGTATCAAGTTGTGTTAAGTTTCAATTCTGTTTATTTTGTACAGCCCAATATCACAAATGAAAAGAGTGTGATATTACAATCTGTACAATCTGTACACATACGACATCCCTGACCTTTGATCTCACATCGGATCAGGAAAAAGAAATCGAGAAAACAAAAAATTCACAGGGAAATAATATGTAAATTCATCCATAAGGAGAGAGAGAAGAGGATACAGGTGCTCAGTGTATCCTAAAGGAGGTAGGAGCTCAGTGTATCCTAGAGGAGATAGGTGCTCAGTGTATCCTAGAGGAGATAGGAGCTCAGTGTATCCTAGAGGAGAGGTGCTCGGTGTATCCTAGAGGAGATAGGAGCTCAGTGTATCCTAGAGGAGAGGTGCTCAGTGTATCCTAGAGGAGATAGGAGCTCAGTGTATCCTAGAGGACAGAGGTGCTCAGTGTATCCTAGAGGAGATAGGAGCTCAGTGTATCCTAGAGGAGATAGGAGCTCAGTGTATCCTAGAGGAGAGAGGTGCTCAGTGTATCCTAGAGGAGACAGGTGCTCAGTGTATCCTAAAGGAGATAGGAGCTCAGTGTATCCTAGAGGAGATAGGAGCTCAGTGTATCCTAGAAGAGAGAGGATCTCAGTGTATCCTAGAGGAGATAGGAGCTCAGTGTGTCCTAGGGGAGATAGGAGCTCAGTGTCTCCTAGAGGAGAGAGGAGCTCAGTCTATCCTTCAGTCTCCATGAGGGGGCGGAGTCTCCCCCAGGACTGAAGGAGCTGGTTCCATAAAAGAGGAGGAGCTTGATACCTGAAGGCTCTGGCTCCTCCTACTTGTTAGGACTCCACTATGTCTTGCTTAAACATAGCCAGGACGACTCACCCCACTCCGTGAGGAACTCGGCGGCGTATCTGTAGATGAGGTTCATGACCTCGATGACCACGGCGTAGATGACACTGGGGATGAAAGACAGGATCCCGGTCCAGAAGGTGGGCTCCTCGTCGTACACCGACAGCGCCCAGCCCTCCATCAGGAAGTAGATCATCATGATGTAGAGCGACAGGTAGAGGCAGAGCAGGACGAAGGGCAGGGACACCAGGTAGACGCGCAGGTGCCTCTTGGTGTTGGGGTAGAGCGGCTCCTCGCGGCCCGTCACGGGGTTGAACCCCAGGACGCCGTGGAAGCCGGGCCGCGGCTCCTCGAAGGCTTTCTTCCTGCTCAGCGTGCCCCAGCGGTAGGCTAGCGAGGCGCTGCAGCGCTTCCACAGCTGTGGGAAAAGACCACAGATGTCTTTAATAGAGATTAGAGAATGTCAATTCCACTTGCGAGTCGACGTACATACCTCCAGGATCACGGTGCACCAGACCAAGTTGAACGCGGCCAAGACGACGTATTTGTCGTAGGCCTCCCAGTCGAACAGGTAGTACGGCACCCCGATGAGAGCCATGGGCACCAGGGCAAAGGTGAAGTACTCCAGGAAGCCAAAGTACAAGGCCTGACCCTCGCCGTAGTAGTGCCGGATGTCATCTGGGGTTCAGAGGACGGACATACGGGAGAAAAACACGGGATTTAAAAAAAGACGGAAACCAACCATCCAAAAAGGTCTAGAACCAAAAAGACCTAGAACCAAAAAGGTCTAGAACCAAAAAGTTCTAAAACCAAAAAGGTCTAGAACCAAAAAGGACTAGAACCAAACAGGTCTAGAACCAAAAAGGTCTAGAACCAAAAAGGTCTAGAACCAAAAAGGTCTAACACTAAAAAGGTCTAAAACCAAAAAGGTCTAGAACCAAAAAGGACTAGAACAAAAAAGGTCTAAAACCCAAAATGTCTGGAACCAAAAGGTCTAGAACCAAAAAGGACTAGAACCAAAAAGGACTAGAACCAAAAAGATCTAAACCAAAAAGGACTAGAAACAAAAAGGTCTAGAACCAAAAAGGTCTAGAAACAAAAAGGTCTAACACTAAAAAGGTTGAGAACAAAAAAGGTCTAAAACCAAAAAGGACTAGAAACAAAAAGGTCTAGAACCAAAAAGGTCTAGAACCAAATAGATCTAGAACCAAAAAGATCTAAACCAAAAAGGACTACAAACAAAAAGGTATAGAACCAACGTATAGAACGACTCGGTCAACGCCTCCGTCTCTCGTCTCTACTCACCGAGAGGCTGGAAGGAGAGGTTCACCTTCTGGAACCAGGAGAACGACAGCCTCTTCAGCTCCTCCTTCTGGTGGAGAGGGAACACCTGGACCAGGATCCCGTTGGACTGCAGGCGGCGGACTAGGAACCAAAGACGAGACGGTTGGCGATCATGTTGTGTTTGAGGACCCCGTCAGGAGGACGTTCATGAGGCGTTTGAGGACCCCGTCAGGAGGACGATACGCTCATGACGTTGTTTTCATAACGTCGTAGCAGGAACAACACGACACAATATGCAGCATCGAGACAGGAGGAGCGAGTCGGCCGGGCCGTCTCGTCTTCACGTCAAAGGCTTCTATTTATTTACTTTTGGCTCGGTGTCTAAACTTCGGAGATTATAACGTTTTTGTCGGAGGATTGAACGCGTCGTTCAAGAGGTTAAAGAGGCTCAAGGAGAACTCGTAATAAAATGAGTTTATCGTCAGATTATCTTGCTGAACTGAAGGAGAGTGGTCGACGTGGCGACTTCCACGGAGAGGACCAAAGGCCTCCGAACAGACACGCCCACTTTATGACACTGCACCACTGGGCGGTGCAAACGGGTTATTATTATGGACTGTTCCATAAGTCATCTCTGCACACTGGTGGACTGAACCATCATCGTAATTACAGAAATAGACGTTTGTATTCTCTATTGTGTGATGATGTCGCTCGTCTTAGGAGCCGTCTCGCATTCTTTTGGACGCCTGACATCCCTGTTTTGACCTCTAGGTTCAACCACAGCCTCAAGACGTTGCATAACCACCAACGCCATCGCTTCTCTTTTGTTGTGAAGGCACCTTCAAAATAAAAGCACAGGATTTTATTTTGATCATGTGTCTTTCAAGCCACATAAAATGTCCGCAGACCTTGTGTTTGACACATGATTTATTGTATTGTTTTATTAGAGACGTTCAGAGCATCGGTATAATAACATTGGTATAATAACAATAAAAAGGGGCGTTTTTGGAGCATTTTTACAGAACAGAAGTGCTCGTCATCCGATCCCCGAAAAATGCAGAAATCTCCAAATTTGCAAAGTTCTAGATAACTTGGGGATCCTCCGGTGTTCCTCGGGGTCTTGGCGGCTTAATGTGGTGTTTTGGACGATGTTTGATCATTTCTATCGATGCTATATTGGATAAAAAATGGTATCAACCCAAAAATAGACATTAGTGTGGGAACAGCATTCAGATAGTTTGAATTAAAATCTTTAAATCGATTAAAATCTTTAAATCGCGGTATGTTGAGCTCATTACCTTCGCATTGAAAAAATGCGGAAGGTTATGTTTTGATCGCTGTGTATTTATGTATTTATTTATTTATTTGTATGCGTGTTACTCGCATAACTCAAAAAGTCGCATGAAATTTGGTGGGATGATTGATTATTATCCGGGGACCATTTGACTAGATTGTGGGATTGATCGGGTCAAAGGTCAAGGTCAACATCTTCTTTTTACCATAGCACGGCCAATTTCTATCCAATTGGCAACTAATGCCCAAATGTTTATAATTCAATCTTGTGATACGTGAAGGTATGCGCTCTACCGAGTGCCCCTTCTAGTTTTAAATGGTTTGGTCTCGTCCAATCAGCTTCTCTGAATCTCAAAAGTGGCGGCGGTGAGGGGGACACTCACCGATGGACTTCCCGGGGTAGAGCTTGACCTGCTGGTACCCCGGCACGTGGGTCTCGTCTCTGGCCCGCAGGTTGTCCAGCTCGTGCTTGATGATGTACTGACACTCGGCCATGCTGAGGAAGGAGTCTCCGTCTCCTGCGGAGGCGCAGCGGGAGGACACGGTGCATGAACTGGGTTTTTAAAAGAGCGTACACATGCTGACGGCCTCCGTCTTTCATCTTACCTTTGAAGTCCTTGAACTGGTGTTTGTTGGCGCAGGTGAAGCCTCTCATGGAGCCGTCGTGGAACTCCTTGAAGAGGCCCAGGTCCTCGGCGCCGGACAGCAGCCGCTGCCACGTGGCCCCCACCAGGAACAGGTTGGGGTTCTCCTTCTCCTGGGCGCCGTCCCCGAGGCCCAGCTGCTCCACCAGCAGCTCGGAGCCTGGGACCGAAGAGGGGGGGGGGGTTATCACAAGGGGGAACTACGTCACCTCCAGAGATAACAGCGATAACGACGACATCCGCCTCTTCCACGTCATTTAATGTGGCCCGTTTGAAAGACGTATGATCACCTTAAAACAAAAAAAATCCTGTGCTTTCATTTTGAAGGTGCCTTCACAATAAAAGAGAAGCAAACTCGCACATTGCTCTTCGATACAGTAATGTCGGTTATAATAAATATAATTAAATTAAATTAAATGTTATTTTCTAATACTGCGAAGAATTTGCTTAGATATTTTTTTACATTTATATAAATGCATGTACAATATTTGCGCACTTGAATAAGCAATAATCAGCAACAGCAACATTACGCAATATCAACATTACGCAATATCAACATTACGCAATACCAACAGCCCCCTTCATTCATACGACCGGTCAGGATGAGCCTCAAACGGCTCCAGACAACTTATATTTAAAACTTCCTGCAACATAAAACTATGAAGGGGTGATGTCACCTATAACTTGACGTGTATTTAGGAGCAAGGTGAGTCAGACTGATCTACCTCCATTGTGCTGCGTGTCCCGGACCCGGCTCAGCAGCCAGGCGATGGCGTCCTGCTTGGTGTCCGAGGCCAATTCCACCACCACGAGAGGCTCGAACCGGTCTGACATCTCACCTGCTGCCAGGACACCTGCTCCTGGGGAGAAGACATTATATATATATATATATATATATATAAAATATAAATATATACACACTTGCTCCTGGGGAGAAGACATTATATATATATAAAAATATAAATATATACACACTTTCTCCTGGGAAGACATTATATATATATATATATATATATATATATATATATATATATATATATATATATATATATATATATATATATATAAAATATAAATATATACACACTTGCTCCTGGGGAGAAGACATTATATATATATAAAAATATAAATATATACACACTTTCTCCTGGGGAGAAGACATTTTATATATATATATATATATATATATATATATATATATATATATATATATATATATATATATACACACCTGCTACTGGAGAGAAGCCACTTATTATTTTGTTATATATATATATATATATATATATATATATATATATATATATATATATATATATATATATATAGACCCTATATGTATAGACCCTAAACCCTGAGACCCTGAGACCCGGACCCCCCAGACGTCGCCCCCGGTTCTCCCCCTCTGAGTCCGGAGAACCGAGCGAACAGAACCAGGTCGACTCACCTGTAGTTCACACAACGTCTGCTGCATGAGGTCCAGACCTGGACTCACTGACACAGACAGCTGAGGCACAGACAGCTGAGGCAGTGGGCGGGGCTAGTGTGTATGTGTGTGTGTGTGTGTGTGTGTGTGTGTGTGTGTGTGTGTGTGTGTGTGGGGGGGGGGGCACTCACCCGGATGTGTGTCTGGAGCCTCTGGGCGGATCTGTGGAGTCAGATTACATTTAGAAACAGCACATGGTTCTCCTCCTGCAGCGTGGGAAGGAGGGGCTGAGAGGTCCTGCAGTGGTTCTCCAAAATGGTTCTCCAAAGTGGTTTTCCACAGTGGTTCTATACAGTGGTTCTCTATCGTGGTTCTCTACAGTGGTTCTTAACAATATTTCTCCACTATGATTCTTTATAATGGTTATTTCTGTACCATGGTTCTCCACAGTGGTTCTTTCTGTACAGGGGTTTTCCACAGTGTTATTTATCTACAGTGGTTCTCCACAGTAGTTATTTCTCTACAGTGGTTCTCTATGGTTCTCCACATTGGTTATTTATCTACAGTGATTCTCCACAGTGGTTATTTATCTACAGTGGTTCTTTATGGTTCTCTACAGTGGTTCTCTATGGTTCCCCACAGTGGTTATTTCTCTACAGTTGTTCTCTATGGTTCCCCACAGTGGTCATTTCTCTACAGTGATTCTCCACAGTGGTTATTTATCTACAGTGGTTCTCTATGGTTCTCTACAGTGGTTCTCTATGGTTCCCCACAGTGGTTATTTCTCTACAGTGGTTCTCTATGGTTCCCCACAGTGGTTATTTCTCTACAGTGGTTCTCTATGGTTCCCCACAGTGGTTATTTCTCTACAGTGGTTCTCTATGGTTCCCCACAGTGGTTATTTCTCTACAGTGGTTCTCTATGGTTCCCCACAGTGGTTATTTCTCTACAGTGGTTCTCTATGGTTCCCCACAGTGGTTATTTGTCTACAGTGGTTCTCTATGGTTCTCTACAGTGGTTCTTTCTCCACACAGGTTCCCTCTCCTGGTTATGAACAGAACGGCCCGGTAAGGTTCTAGAACATGTCAGTGAAGAAGCTGTCAACGCGAGCTACGCTATTATTCCGTGTTCTCCAACTCACCAACTCCCTCCCGGAGCAGCAGCCTTGAGGGAAGATGAGGAACACTTCCGCGTGTCTCGCGCTGTGACGTCACGTGCGCTCGGGTTGAGTCACGGCGCGAGACTAGAAGCGCTGCGACGGGCGGAGACCGGCGAGCCGCGAACCTCTTGGCATTGAGACGCGGAAGCACCGCCCGGCGGAGCTGTCTTGGTATAAGAAACAAACGTGTTGACTCATGTCGCGGTTACGTCATGAGGAGCCACGTGACCCCCGACAGTTACAGTATGGCTGAGCAGGCGGCGACAGCGGCGAGCGGCGGGTGAGTGTTTACATTCACGCACACACACGTATCAATAACTCCGTAAATACACGTGTTGATCAATAATCAATACGTCCTCTTTAACACGCCGTAGAGGAGTGTGTGGAACACCGGGACACACTTGTTGTCAACTTGTCATGCGGAAGGTAAACACACACACACGCGCGGAGTTTGTCTCGGGATGCACCAGCGTGACGTCACACGTGTACCCCTTTTGAGTGACGTCACGTGTGTCTGCTCCTCAGGGTGGTCCACAGGGTGTTGTCCGTCGTGGGGGCCCAAGGCCTGGTGAACAGCGCGTGGGGCTACGTGGACAGCACAATCAAGTGAGTGAGTGTGTGTGTGTGTGTGTGTGGGGGGGGGGGGTCTCTTACGTCACTGCTTAGGATGCAACTGTTAGAAATGTGTTATTCTTCTCTTTCCTTTTTTAGTCTTTCTTAGTTAGTTCTTTTCCTTGTTCCTTCTTCTTCTCGTTATTTTCCTTCTTTTCCTTCTTCTTTTCCTCCTTCCTCCTTTTTATTCTTCTCCTTCTTTTCCTTCTCCTTCCTCCTTCTTCTCCTTTTTCTTTTCCTTCCAAAATCAAATCATTGTCGTATTCATTGATTGTGTGTTTTAATGTGTGTGTAATGATTCCTTCTGGTCACATGACATCTATTGTTTATCTGGTCACATGACATCTATTGTTTATCTGGTCACATGACATTATATTGTCCATCTGTCCATCCTGGAGAGGGATCCTCCTCTGTTCTCTCCTCAAGGGTTCTTCACTTTTCCCCCCCTGAAGGGTTGTTTGGGAGTTGTTCCTGATCTGATGTGAGGTCAAAGGTCAAAGGTCAGGATGTCTATGTGTACAGACTGTAAAGCACTCTGAGACATATTTATAATTTGTGAAAATGGGCTACACAAATAAACTGAATTGAATTGAATGACGCCCAAATCAACTTTAACACCCTGCTGCCTCGTGGGGGCTTCCGAGCTCTGGAGCTCAGAAACAGAACGTTGTGTTCCCTTTGAGATAACGATCTGATCCGACACGGCCGAGCGGAGCGGATCGCTCCTCGTGAACGCTCCCGCCGATGAACCGCGTGGTGGAAATGAATGTTCCTTTTCCTTGTGAGAAATCAAACGTACAGGGTTCTCACGGTCATGGAAAACCTGGAAAAGTCATGGCATTTTAAAAAGGTCATTTCCAGGCCTGGAAAAGTCATGGAAAAAAACTTAAATCATAAAAGTTTTGGAAAAGTCATGGATTTTTTTTATAATCACGGCGAGTTTGAAATAATTAATATGTTTTTTAAAGAAAGATGCTTAAAATATAAGCCGGCGTACACTCTCAATACACAAAATGTTCTAAATTGTTAATTTTTTTACCAAGATTTCAGTTTGGTCATTGACATTTGGTTTAAAGGCATGGAAAAGTCATGGAAAAGTCATGGAAATCCATTGGTCAAAATGTGTAAGAACCCTGAACGTAGTTTAAGCATGGTTGACCCATAACATTTTATTCGAGCAACAAGTTTACAAGTCATCAACCGAGCGCTAAATACAAATAAGTCCTGAAAACATTCAGCTGAATGGAGCAGAATCCCTGAGCCTTCACTCAACTATATAAATAAAATGGTTATTATTATTATTTATTATTATTATCAAGGCCGTCAGGAATAACTGCTGCCTCCTCAGTGCAAGACTGCAGCCTTTATAGATCTCTGGGACAATCCACATTCCCAAAGTCTGCCTGTCCCCCATCAGAGGGAGCGGTCCCCTGAAGGCTTTGGACTCTGGACTCTGTATGCGACTTTGGGTACTTAGAAAAGCGCTATATAAATCGAAATGTTATTGTTATTATTATCTCCGCATGACCCCACACAGGATTAGATTACCCCTCATAAATATTTGGAAGAGAGAACTGTTTAACACATGTTCCGCTGCCTTCTTCTGTGTCTCGTCTCATGATCTGGATCCTTGTCTTCACGAGTCCTGACGGAGGTCCTCTGTGCCGTGCAGGTGGTGCTGGATCCCCAACTGGCTGCCGTCATGGTGTCCCACCTCTCAGCTCCAGCTGCAGGCTGCAGAGGACCTGATGCTGCGGTGTAAGGACCGGCCGATCTCCACTTTTCAGTTTCCACGCGTGGCCGTCAGCGGGAAAAAGTCCCGCCGCGTTCGCACGAGTTCACTCGCTGGACTTTTAGGGGTTTTATTCGCTCCATTCGTGCCCTAGAGGGGGCGGGGCTGAGAGGGGTGGGGCTTAGAGGGGCGGGGCATATCTACGTGGCTTTACTCCGTGGAAACGGTTATCATTTCCTTCATGGAAGAAATAAACCCAGGGTTCTTGCGATTATGGAAAACCTGGAAAAAGTAATGGAATTTTAATATGGTTATTTCCAGGACTGGAAAAGTTTTGGAAAAATCATGGACATTTTTTATATTCACAAGTTCATTTACGCTGGGTTTAAAAAAAAAATTGGTGTTTTTTGAGCGCTGCGATTGACTGAAAATATCGTTGTCCATAGCAACAGCAGCTCAGGGATAATCCGCTATCATTTATACAACCGAGATTTCACTAAATGTTTAGTCATGGAAATTTTGTTTGAATTCCAAAAAGAACTCAAATGAATTCCCCCGTCGGATATCAAAACACATTTGGGGGGAATTGATGAGAGAGTCATTTTTATTCTTAAATACTGATGAATGCAGCAGAAAGGGCGCTTTTCTCCTCCAGGGCAAAAGGGGCGGAGCTTGAGCACCACTAGGGGTCTACCTGTGCATGTGCCTGTCTGGGACCACTTAAAAAAAACATAATAATTTAGTCTGAGCCAGTGCAGCGCCAGCTGACCCGTTTCATTCCCCCCCCCCTGTTGTTCTGGCGTCCATCTGAGCTCTAAATCTCTCTCTCTCTCTCTCTCTCTCTCTCTAGGTGTAGAAAGTCCCTTCTGCAAGCGGTATGTCCCCGTCTCCAACGGCAACCAGCTGTGGACCCTGAGCTTCGGCGCCGACGGCGTCCGAGGCGAAACGCCCCTGGTCCTGCTGCACGGGTTCGGCGGCGGCGTGGGCCTCTGGGCTCAGAACCTGGACGCTCTGGCCCGGCGCCGGCCCGTCTTCGCCGTGGACCTGCTGGGCTTCGGCCGGAGCAGCAGGCCCCGGTTCTCCTCGGACGCCCGCGAGGCGGAGGAGCAGTTCGTGGAGTCGATGGAGCAGTGGAGGGCCGCCGAGGGCCTGGAGGTCGTGACCCTGCTGGGGCACAACCTGGGAGGATACCTGGCCGCGGCCTACGCCATCAGACACCCCGACAGGTGGGCAGGTCCTCACCGGGGGTCGCCTCCAGTCGCCCCCTGGTGGTCAGGAGAGAGAAGGCAGCTTCAACACATGAAGCGTAGACTTCTATACAACCAGAGGACTCGCCCCTGGTGGTTAGGAGAGAGAATGCAGCTTCAACACATGAAACATATACTTATATACAACCAGAGAGGTCGCCCCCTGGTGGTCAGGAGAGATAAAGCAGCTTTAACACATGATGCATAGACTTCTATACAACCAGAGGTTGTATGATCATGATGATAATGAGAAAATGAAAGTTAAAGGCACTCTTGCTGGTTCACTCTTGTTTTATGGCAGTCAGGCATCTTAGGATATGTGTGTGTGTGTGTGTGTGTGTGTGTGTGTGTGTGTGTGTGTGTGTGTGTGTGTGTGTGTGTGTGTGTGTGTGTGTGTGTGTGTGTGTGTGTGTGTGTGTGTGTGTGTGTGTGTGTGTGTCTGCAGTAATACAATAAACCCTCACAGCAGGTGACGGTGTGTTGACCGCCTCCCTCTCGGCCCACAGGGTGAAGCACCTGGTGCTGGTGGAGCCCTGGGGTTTCCCTGAGAACCCGGCCACGGTGGAGGCGGACCGGCCCATCCCGGCGTGGATCAAAGCCCTCGGCTCCATGTTCAGCCCCTTCAACCCGCTCGCTGGCCTCAGGCTGGTGGGACCGCTCGGTAAATACATCCTTGGGATTCGATAGAACCCGTAGTGGTCTGCAGCAGAGCACTACGGAGCCGCCTCGCATTAAAAGTAGAAGAATGTGAGAGATGGGGTTTATCGGGGAGGAACGGAGAGGAAATGTGAAAATCGATGCAGTACGAGTGGGAGTCTGAAGCCAGAAGAGGCAGGGTTCTTACGGTCATGGAAAACCTGGAAAAGTCATGGAATTTTAAAATGGTCATTTCCAGGCCTGGAAAAGTCATGGAAGAAACTTTAAACATGAAAAGTTTTGGAAAAGTCATGGAAATTGTTATAATCACACGTTCATTTACACCGAGTTTGAAATAATTAATTCGTTTTTTTAAGAAAGACGCTCAAAATATAAGCCGGCATTTTCAAAAATGTTCATGTTTATATCGAGATTTCAGTTTGGTCATGGAAATTTGGTTTAAAGTCCTGGAAAAGTCATGGAAATCCACTGGTCAAAATATGTAAGAACCCTGAAGAGGGCTCTGTTGATCCCGTCTGTCCCTGCAGGGCCCACCTTGGTCCAGACTCTGAGGCCCGACTTCAAGAAGAAGTTCTCCTCCATGTTCACTGACAACACGGCGGCTCAGTACATCTACCACCTGAACGTGCAGAGCCCCAGGTCGGTCCTCTCCTCCACGACGGCTACGAGGGCCGTGCGTTCATTCGTCATGCCTGAGTGTTTCTTCTTCTGTGGTTCCAGTGGGGAGACGGCCTTTACTCATATGACCGTTGACTACGGCTGGGCTGTGAGGCCGATGCTGCAGAGGATGGACCAGCTTCGGCCCGAGATCCCCATCACCATCGTCTACGGATCCCGATCCAGCATCGACTTCAACGTGGGCGTCGCCCTGAAGGAGATGAGGCCGCACTCTCGCGTGGAGAGCATCGTAAGTCCAGAGGGAAGGCGGGCGATGACCTCACTCCCTTTGTGATGTTATCTATTGTTCCTCAATAGACTAACGTCACTACATGTAAGTCTATTGAGACTAAAATTAAGTAATGTTAGTCTCAATAGACTAGAATGAAGTCATGTGACCTTGGTGGAGTTTCTCTATAGACTTACATATATGGTTGTATAGAAGTATATTGTTCATTTCTTAAAGCTACGTTCTCTCTCCCGAACACCAGGGAGCAACTCCTCTGGTTGTATAGAAGTTTATACTTCATGTGTTACAGCTGCATTCTCTCTCCTGACCACCAGGGGGCTCCTCTGGTTGTATAGAAGTAAATGCTTCATGTGTTAAAGCTGCCTTCTCTCTCCTGAACACCAGGGGGGAACTCCTCTGGTTGTATAGAAGTATATGCTTCATGTGTCACAGCTGCATTATTTCTACTGACCACCAGAGAGCGACTCTTCTGGTTGTATAGACGTCTATGCTTCATGTGACACAGCTGCATTCTCTCTCCTGACCACCAGGGGGCGACTCCTCTGGTTGTATAGAAGTATATGTTTGTATGTGTTAAAGCTGCATTTTCTCTACTGGCCACCAGGAGACAACTCTACTGGTTGTATATAAGTCTATTCTTCATGTGTTAAAGCTGCAGTCTCTCTACTGACCACCAGGGGGCGACTCCTCTGGTTGTATAGACGTCTATGCTTCATGTGACACGGCTGCATTCTCTCTCCTGACCATCAGGGGGCGACTCCTCTGGTTGTATAGAAGTATATGTTTTTATGTGTTAAAGCTGCATTCTCTCTACTGACCACCAGGAGACGACTCCTCAGGTTGTATAGAAGTCTATGCTTCATGTGTTAAAGCTGCATTCTATTGTTGACATCCTGTTCCTGAGAGCATTTCTCTTTCCTCCCGTCTCTCAGACGATCCGAGGAGCCGGACACTACGTCTACGCTGACCAGCCGGAGGACTTCAACCTCAGAGTCCTGCAAGCGTGCGACAAAGTGCACTGAAGAGGAGACCAGCCTCGGCTTCTGAACTTTGGAGAAAAGAGGAGCACCAAAAACAGAATTCCCTTCGGCAGGAAACACATGATTCCATTTACTCAAAGCGGGAATATTCTTATGTAATGAGGAGACACTTCCAAGTGTGCATAGACACCTTTTTAATGCATAATGTTTTTGAGAGGAAACACAAAGATGAGGCCCAATATTTTTAGGAGAGTCTTTTTTCTAATATAAAGATTTTATATTTAATTGCATCTTAAATTATGTCGTACTGAACCAGAATCATTGTCTTTCAAGAATCTCAGTTACTGTGTCACGCTTGAGGCTTTTCCTGTATAGAACAGTATATATGTGTATATGTTTCCTGTGTTAGAGCTGTATTCTCTCTCCTGACCACCAGGGGGCGACTCCTCTGGTTGTATAGAAGTCTATGCTTCATGTGATGAAGCTGTATTCTCTCTCCTGACCACCAGGGGGCGACTCCTCTGGTTGTATAGAAGTCTACACTTCATGTGATGAAGCTGTAGTCTCTATCCTGACCACCAGGGGGCGAGTGACCCTGGAAAATGAAGGACGCTGTGATTTAGTCCCATACTGTGGACGAGAATAAGGATTCTTGACCTTTGCTGCGTCGGTTTTGTTCACTTTTAAAACATATTTGTATATGTCTCCTAATTTAATAAAAGTCCAACATCCGTAAATGCAATATTTTATGAAAGAACCCAGAAATGTCCACCCCATGTGACATTTCTTAAACATAGAACAGCAGGTGCATCGTGAGTCAGAAAGGTCTCATTTCATCTGTCCTCATTTCCTTTTCTGTCGGTGAGTTGAGCCTCCGAGCATCTGTGCTCGCTGTACTTCCCCCCACGGCCACTAGAGGGCGCTCATTGGTCACAATGAGGAGACGTGGATTTACGTCACAGCCACTAACATCTTTTAAATCTCAGAAGAGTCTGAAAGTAACGTGAGGTTTGTTTTCCACATTGAGGGAGGACAGAGGGGAAGGACACGAGTAAAGGGACTTAGGATGCGAGGAAGCACATAGTTTGGTTCCTTTGTCATAGTGGCCAAACAGTGGCATTACATCAGAGGCAGGCTATGCATTTTCTACCTACGCATTGGGGAGGAGGAGGAGGAGGAGGAGGAGGAGGAGGAGGAGGAGGAGGAGGAGGAGGAGGAGGAGACATTTACTCTGGAGCAAAGACCCGGCCAGACCAGACTCATCTCGTTGCTAGGAGACCGTCGTAGCGCCTGATCTAATTGATTAAATTCTGCCTCTCGCCTCCTCTCTCTCTCTCTTCCTCGCTCTCTCTTCCTATGTCTCTCTTCCTCTCTCTAATCATGTGTCTGTTTGTGTGCTCTCTCTCTTCCTGTGTCTCTCTTCCTATCTCTCTCTTCATGTGTCTGTCTGTCTCTCTATCTTCCTGTATCTCTCTCTCTCTTCCTATGTCTCTCTCTCTCTCTCTCTCTCTCTCTTCCTGTGTCTCTCGCTCTCTTCCTGAGTCCAAAGACAAAAGCATGAAGAAAAATAATCTGACTCTTGATGCTACTTTCAAGTACCTGACTTATTTCAGGTGATTTTAAAACACTTATTAACAATAAAATCAGTCTGGTAGTTTTTTCCATGACAATTCTTGCAAAAAAATACAGATTTCAAATCATTTAAATCCAACTGTATCTCCTTGCTTATCGTAATGGGATTGATTTGATTATATATATTTACTCGTCACCCCCATCATGCATATATCCAATCAACAGCCCAAATCACTCATCTATGATCGTTTGAAAGTCCCTCCAATAATGCTCCTACGAGATGGAACAAAACAAATCATAACGATGGTACCTGAGCAAAGCATTCCCTAATAGGAGAATCAAATTGGTGTAGCATTGTCCTCCGTTTGCCTCCATCATCTCATCGACGGTGTGGAGCAGCGCCGCCACTCGGACCCGGTTGCTCCGGTACTCGTGCCCCGCGCTGCTCCTCCAGTATCTGTTGTCGATGACGTGGCAGCGGCCTCCGCACCTCACCATCAGAGCCCTCGCGAGCGCGTTGCGGTGGACGAAGCGCTCCACGGTCTCTCCTTCGGGGAGCTCGTCGCCGTGAGTGAAGACGAGCGTCGCGTACTTGAAAACCTCTTCGGAAAAGTATCGTGTTATCTTCAGGACGACGTCCTGCTCTTGCTGCGTGAATCTCTCCACTTTGAACACGAGGAGAAAGGCGTGAGGCCCAGGAGGGAACTCCGTGACAGACCGACATATTTCAGTCATCAGATCCGGCTCGGAGCGGCTCGTGTCGAATAACCCGGGCGTGTCGATCAGAGTGGTGCTTCTCCCGGCCACCAGTTTAGTCGTCGCTTGACATCTGCTGGTTTCGGAGGTGGCGGAGTGTCCGACGGTGGACCGCTGCTCTCCGAATATGGTGTTGACGAGGCTGCTTTTCCCAACTCCGGTTTTCCCCAGGATGACGATCCTCCTGCTGTCTGACACTGGAAGAGAAGAACGTCCGTCAGTGATATTGTACATTTGTCTTTTTTTTGTCTTCTAAAAGTACAAATCACGGTTCACAATATAAGTTCATCCATCGTGGTGAAGAACTCAAGAGGATCATTTTGTAAACAGCTCTAAAAAGAGACGATGAGGTTTTGAGTCCTTTTATTTTTTGTATCTGGAGTCTGATCTAATACTTATATATTGATTTAAAATAAAATAATAGCTATATAAATATATATCTAAGATGCAACCTGAATGTAACATTCAACATGAATATCTTCCATATTTTTTGAAAGACATATAACTCAAATTTTTGTAATTTTTTTTGTTGTATTTGTAATATTATATATATTATATATATGTAATATTATATATATATGTATATATATATATATATATATATATATATATATATATATATATATATATATATATATATATATATATATATATAGCTGGAACCTGAATGTTTTGTAATAAAAATACATATAATATATTTCATAGATAATAACATTCAACATGAATATTTTCCATATTTTTTGCAAGACATTTAACTCATGTTTAGTGTCGTGACACTGTTTTTGGCCTCACTCGAGACAACAGGTGGAGTCTGGTGACCTCACGAAGCCGCGTGGGATCATGGGAATTGTAGTCTTCGCCGGCATTGCGTTCAACTTCTCTCCCGGTTAGGATTCCTTCCGTGTTGCTCGTTCAGGAGGTGTTCTTACCGGTCAGACCCGGTCGTGAACACCGGGAGAGACTCTGAATGCAGCGGGTTCGTGTTTAAAGTCGGTGTTTCTCGACAGCTAACGTGTATTAGCTTGTTTACAGGCTAACGGTTAAACGCTCTCTCTCTTCGTTCACTCTCTACCTCGCTCGACCATCGCTCCTCTCTCGCTCAACCGGAAGAGGGGGCGTCTGTACGCCACGTTCATAAACACTAGTATAACTCTTTTTACTTTGAGAGTAAAGTTTACGTCCATGAATCAATTAGTATTTTAGTTATTTGTTTTAAATTCAACACACTCTTCCACGTCTTCAACAAGTACTACAACTACAGGAATGCAGTAATTAACTTTTCATAAGATAATGTGCTATTTCATAAATGCATGTGCAGTGAGCAGCGTTATTAGATATTAATAACCGGAATAAATAACTTTAACTTACTGTTAAGCGAAGAGTAAAAAATATTCGACCAGGTGTCTCTTTTCTTCTGAGGGTTTCTGCTTTCACTTTCATTTACCGTGTGGGTGCGTGTCTGCGCGTGTGTGTGTTAGTCCGTGTTTCTCTGTGTGTATCTGTGTCGGTGTCTCCGTGCGTGTGTTAGTCTGTGTGTGTGTGTCTGTGTGTGTGTCTGTGTGTGTCTGTGTGTCAGTGTGTGTGCGTGTTAGTCTGTGCGTGTATCTATGTCAGTGTATGTTTATGTGTGTGCTTGTGCGTCTGTGTGTGTATCTGTGTCGGTGTCTGTGTGTGTTTATGTATGTGTGTGTGTGTGTGTGTGTGTGTGTGTGTGTGTGTGTGTGTGTGTGTGTGTGTGTGTGTGTGTGTGTGTGTGTGAGCCACTGATTCATTTAGCCGGCCCATTAATCTGGTTGACAGTCCTTTGTGCTGTCGGTGGAGATGAAGGATGAGTCTCCACCTCGAGTTCTGGAGGAATTAAAGAAAAACAAACTTCAGACTGAAGTCAGAAGACGAGAGAAACTGAGTTCACCTTGTGTTCTCCTGATTGTGTTCTCCTGCCTGTGTTCTCCTGCTTGTGTTCTGGCATGAACTACACTCAAAGAAATGGCTCATTGGATGAACTCAATTAAAGTGTTGGCAGGTTTTCCATCCAATAATTATATGCAACTCCAACTCAAATTTAGCACATCAGTGCAATACAATGTAATTGAGTTAGTCCAACTCATTTTTATCAAACACATCTAAAATAAAATAACGATATTCTTTAAATTGAATTAATTTGAGTTAGTCCAACTCATTTTTATCAAACACATCTAAAATATAATAACAATATTCATTAAATTAAATTAATTTGTGTTTGTCCAATTTAAAATATAAATTAAATATTCTATTTAGTACCACTTATCCTCATTGGGGTCTTTGGAGCCGACTCCAGCTGGGCGTTGGGGGAGGGGGTCGGTCACCTGGACAGGCCGCCAGTCCATCCAGGGCTCACATAGAGACATGCAACCATTCACTTATGGAGGACCAAAAATGACTTAAGTATAAATAAATTAATAAATGAATAAATATAGGAATAAATGAATAAATGCTTAAATAAATGTATAAATAAATAAATGCTTAAATAAATGTATAAATAAATAAATAAATGCTTAAATAAATGTGTAAATAAATAAATAAAAGTTATAAATCAACAGAAAATCATTAAATATATATATTTCTACATTTCTGTATTTCTTCATTTATTTATTTCTCTATTTATGTGTCCACACGTATTTCTTCATTTATTTATGTGTGACATTTACGTGTCCGTATATTCAAATGAGCTGAGCCTCTGTCTAAAGCCTGATTGGTCAAGTCGGGGAGCAAGACAGAAACAATCGATCCCTAGCACTTGGATCTGTAGACGAACAGCGTGTATTATGCGTTCTTGTCTGTAGATTCTAAATACTACTGTTGAGTCACGGAATGTAATTCAAGGATGTTTTCAGCCGAGAAGTTAGTAGTTTAAGCATCAAATCTGTGGTCGGTTTATCGAGATTCAGCCTAATAAGGATCTGCGACGGAGATTTGAGGTCTTGCTGGAGGGACCACTGAGCTCCGGCGCTGGCGCTCAGAGCGCTGCGTGGCCGCCGAGAGCAGCCGGATCTCGGCAGGACTTTTTGAAATGCTCCGCTGGCTCTGATGTCTCCGTAGCGACTAAACATGAGATATACATAGGTTTGGGAGGATCTAAAGAGCACAAATAGTTTATTATTTATTGAAAGATAACGTTACGTTAATTTGACTGAGGGTTAAGATTCATAACTTCATATTGTAGCGACCCTGGGTCAGGAAAGCTACGAGATGTTGTATAGTTATTACCGTTTATTTGTAGCCTACGCCAAACGACAGTGAACACCGCAACACATTCTACTCCACTGTAAAGTATGTTACAGTGAATAATTGGAGTAAATTCACGAACAAGAACAGTTGATGTGGTGACGTCACAAGACCAGAAAGACCGTCCTGCGTCCTCGAGAGTCTGGACCCCCAAGACCAGACCCCCAGGACCAGACCCCCAAGACCAGACTCCAAGACCAGACCCCCAAGACCAGACCCCCAAGACCAGACCCCCAGGACCAGACCCCCAAGACCAGACTCCAAGACCGGACTCCAAAAGAACACGAGTCTGTTCTCAGTGTTCTTGGAATTGATCAACGGCTGAAGTCAAAAAGCTGTCTAGGGCTAGGCTAACCTCTGTTAACGGTGAGCTGAGCGAGGCAGGAGTAGTAGAGCATAACACACCAGGTGCATCACACTCCTGTGACCAATCAGGCTTTAGACAGAGGCCCAGCTCATTTGAATATACGGACACGTAAATGTCACACATAAATAAATGAAGAAATACGTGTGGACACATAAATAGATAAATAAATAAATGAAGAAATACAGAAATGTAGAAATATATATATATATATATATATATATATATATATATATATATATATATATATATATATTTAATGATGTTCTGTTGATTTATAACTTATATTAATTTATATACACATTTATTTAAGCATTTATTTATTTATTTCTACATTTATTTAAGCATTTATTTATTTATTCCTATATTTATTTATACTTAAGTAATTTTTGGTCCTCCATATTCACTCTCACACATATGGGCAATACAGAGATGAATTAACCTGACTGCAAGTCTTTGGACTGAGAGGAAGCTGGGGAACCCAGACTGAGAACAAACTCCACACAATAGGCAGGCCCTGACCGGGAACACACAACCCTCTTGCTGTGAGGCGACAGTGCTACCCACTACACCAGCCCTGAAAGCGTCTTCACCTTCTGAAAACAACCAATTTTCAGCTGGCCCACGCGGAAAGGGTAGTCCCCAACTAAACACAATACTTTTGAGTTGATATGCACACCATGTAACCTAAATAAATCTAATAAATGAAAGAATTCCTATATTTTGTGTTACACCAATTAAATATAAATATCTTCATTTTGTAATTGATTTATTTCAATGTATTAAACAATATTTAATTGAGTCACCTCTAAGAAGACCTGAATCATTTTTTGTTTATGGAACCTAACTAAATCTAATAAATGAAAGTATTCCTACATTTTGAGTTACACACATTAAATATAAATATCTTCGTTTTGTAATTGATTTAGTTCAATGTATCAAACAATATTTACTTGAGTCACCTCTAAGAAAACTTGAATAGTTTTTGTGAGTGCAACCTAAATGAATCTAATAAATGAAAGTATTCCTACATTTTGTGTTACACCCATGAAATATAAATATCTTCGTTTTGTAATGAAACATAAACTCTTTAAAATGACATATTAATCATCTATTCGTGTTTGTTCTCCTCCTAAATGTAATAAAAAACATAACAAATTCATTAAAACCTGCGGGAAATTGTATTTATATTAAAGTGTGTTTCCTAGAAAAGTTAACTTACCCTCCCCCACCACACACACACACACGCACGCAAACGCACGCACGCACACACCCATGTTACAGGAAGCGAAAGTGAAACTTATTGCAGTAGAGAGGAGAGACACGTCGCTCGTCGTCTGTTTGTCTGGTTGGAACATTTCAGTCTTCGCTGATCTCTCTTCTAAGAACATGGACAGTAAGTTAAAGTGACTTATTCCAGTTGTTATTATCTATTAACGCGGCTCACTGTACTTTATGATATATGTTATGAGTATGACGTAGGTTCATTGCGTAACTTTTAGTGCTGGGCCGTTTCCTTTACTTTTTTTTGAGCAGCGTAAGGATCCTTGTGTAACGGACGTGAATTAAAACAAGTGTAATGTTGTTTCAAGTAAAACAGAGAGATTAAACGAGAGAGGCTCGAGTCACAGCGAGACAGGAGAAAAGTCTCGCGAGACAGTGAGCGGGATTATGACAGCAGCATTCCTGCGGAAAGCTCCAGGCCGTTGGTCAAGGTCCAGTTAGCCGAGGACAGGGCGTGATCTGCTGGAGTTTGGACCCGGGAGTCCAGACTCCAGAGGAGGGAGGACAGCGGCTGACATGATGACGTCACCGCATCAGCTGTTCTTGCTCATGAGTTTTTTACTCCAACTCTTCACTATCAAGTATTTTTACAGACAAACAAAATATGACAACCCTTCTTTTTTCATTTTCCTTTCAATATTATTGTTTTATTTTTAATTATATGTTTATTAGTGTATATATATACTTTATTTATACATATATATGTATATATATATATATTTTATATATATATATATATATATATATATATATATATATATATATATACATTACTTTACATGGTACAACTCTTTCCTTCTTGCACTAATAAATAAAAACATATATATATATATATACTTATATATACTTTATTGATCCCACAATGGGGAAATTATATATATATATATATATATATATATATATATATATATATATATATACAGGTATTATTATACATATTGTGTTTATGAATATATCATTTGTATATATATAAAATATATATATATTACATTACATATATATTTATATTTGTATATAGGAATGTATTTATTTGTATATATGTATATATATATATATATATATATAAATATATTTGGGAATATGTAAATATATTACATATATTAGTGCTTGTTAATGCATGCTAGTGTATGTTTGTGCATGCGAGTGTGTGTTACTGAATTGTTGCTGCGGTGGCGGTGGGTTGTACACGTATGCAGTCCTGCCTCCGGTCCCCTAGGTGGTGCTGCTGGGGCCACAATTACAGCCTGTATTTTAAAGGGACTCCACTTGCTTTGGCTTGTGTGAGAAGAGCACCGAGCTGCAGCCCTAACTCACGGTCCTTGTTTTGTTTTTTTACTGCGCGGTATCTGTTAGCATACCTCATACATGACTCTGTCACTCTACCCAGGATTTATCAGCAGCCTCAACAACTTCCAGGATATCTTCTTGAACTATCTCTGGCAAAGCTAGCATGAGTTTATCCATGAAGAGCGATATTGACATAGGGGATTCGTCCTCGTCATTGAGGGAGTGTTAATGTATTCATTAGTTTGGCATCGAGGATGTTGCCTGTCGGTGCTGCTGCCATCTTGTCTCGCTCAAAGATGTTTGCAACAACAGCTTTGTCCTATTGGCAACAGAGAATGGCTTTGACATCTCCCACATCGACAGTGAATCCTGAACCGTGTTTTTCAAATGTTGTGACCCAGGATTGACCGATATGTGACATTCGTGGTAGCTCTTGGGAAATGGTGGTCAAGTCGGTGTATGACCAGGGGGAAAAGGAAGAATTGCCTCCAGCGTCGGCATGGAGATGCATGTTTATGGTGTCTTCTGCTTCCTGGTGGATTTCTCCGTCTCTGACAGCGTAGCGATCTTAGCTGCGAGTGAGATGGGTGGCTTGCGCAGCAGTGGTGGCTTAAACACGGTTATCTTGACTAATTTATTATTTGTTGGCCTAAAGGATTCCTATATCGTATATTGCACCTTTAACTATTTTTTTTTCTACACACACTTGTGTCCGTGTACAAATTAAGTTATTTACTGATACAGATTCACTTTTCTCTTCCAGCGCCAAACACATGGAGGATTGTCCTTATGGGAAAAACCAGAGTTGGAAAGAGCAGCCTCGCCAACACCATATTTGGAGAGGACAGGTTCAAAATAAACAATTTGAGCGACTCGGAAAATCATTCCACTACAACCGAAACAAAATCTGTCTATGGAAGTAGCCTCACTTTGATTGACACTCCTGGTTTCTTTGACCCGAGCAGGTCTGAGCATGAGATGAAGGTTGAGATGGGGAGGTGCACCACAGGGTGCGCTCCTGGGCCTCATGCTTTTCTCATTGTGCTAAAAGTGGAGAAATTCACCGAGCACAATAAGGAAGTCATCTCAAAAGTGTGTGAATACTTCCCTGAAGATGCCCTGAAATACGCCGTGATCGTCTTCACTCACGGCGACCAGCTGCCAGAGGGAACCACGCTGGAGCAGTACGTGAAGGAAAGTGGGGATCTGGGTGACCTGGTGAAGAAGTGCGGGGGGCGACACCACGTCGTCGATAATAAATACTGGAAGAACCACGTGGCGGACGACAGAAGTAATCAGGTTCATGTGGCGGCGCTGCTCAGCACCATCGAAACGCTAGTGGCAGAAAACAAGGGAGGATTCTACACAGAGAAAAAGCACCAAGAAGTCAGGGAACAGATCCCGGTCATTAAAGTACCATCTGGAACCACGTCCCAGGTAGTGAACATGCCATCTGGAACCATGCCCCAGGTAGTGGACATGTCATCTGGAACCACGTCCCAGGTAGTGGACATGTCATCTGGAACCACGTCCCAGGTAGTGGACATGCCATCTGGAACCATGCCCCAGGTAGTGGACATGCCATCTGGAACCACGCCCCAGGTAGTGGACATGCCGTCTGGAACCATGCCCCAGGTAGTGGACATGCCATCTGGAACCACGCCCCAGGTAGTGGACATGCCGTCTGGAACCATGCCCCAGGTAGTGGACATGCCATCTGGAACCACGCCCCAGGTAGTGGACATGCCGTCTGGAACCATGCCCCAGGTAGTGGACATGTCATCTGGAACCACGTCCCAGGTAGTGGACATGCCATCTGGAACCACGCCCCAGGTAGTGGACATGCCATCTGGAACCATGCCCCAGGTAGTGGACATGTCATCTGGAACCACGTCCCAGGTAGTGGACATGCCATCTGGAACCACGTCCCAGGTAGAGGACATGTCATCCGGAACACAGGAAGGTAATATGGATTTTTTGAGTTTTGCAACAAAAAGGAACAAAATTCACTTAGAACTAAATATTACTTCTACAGTCATTTACAACACTCAGATATAATCATATATTGAAATCTGTGTAATCAATATTTTAAAAGTATTTATGGCGCTGTTAGCATTGTTAGCTGTTAGCCAAGATAAGAGCTATTGAGAGGCAATCAAAAGGATTCCTATATCGTATATTACACCTTTAACTAGTTTGTTTTCTACACACACTTGTGTCTGTGTACAAGTTACCTCTCAGTCTGTATAACTTCATGTGTTCTCTTGTTTGGAGGAGGTCTGTGTAAACCAGAGCTAACATACTACATTCTTTCATTGATCCGGACCAAATGAACCGAACTACAGGTACTTATTTACTGATACAGATTCACTTTTCTCTTCCAGCGCCAAACACATGGAGGATTGTCCTTATGGGAAAAACCAGAGTTGGAAAGAGCAGCCTCGCCAACACCATATTTGGAGAGGACAGGTTCAAAATAAACAATTTGAGCGACTCGGAAAATCATTCCACTACAACCGAAACAAAATCTGTCTATGGAAAAAGCCTCACTTTGATTGACACTCCTGGTTTCTTTGACCCGAGCAGATCTGAGCATGAGATGAAGGTTGAGATGGGGAGGTGCACCACAGGGTGCGCTCCTGGGCCTCATGCCTTTCTCATTGTGCTCAAAGTGGAGAAATTCACCGAGCACAATAAGGAAGTCATCTCAAAAGTGTGTGAATACTTCCCTGAAGATGCCCTGAAATACGCCGTGATCGTCTTCACTCACGGCGACCAGCTGCCAGAGGGAACCACGCTGGAGCAGTACGTGAAGGAAAGTGGGGATCTGGGTGACCTGGTGAAGAAGTGCGGGGGGCGACACCACGTCGTCGATAATAAATACTGGAAGAACCACGTGGCGGACGACAGAAGTAACCAGGTTCATGTGGCGGCGCTGCTCAGCACCATCGAAACGCTAGTGGCAGAAAACAAGGGAGGATTCTACACAGAGAAAAAGCACCAAGAAATCTTGGAAGATTATGTGATAATAGAATTTGAAAACATGTCAGGGAAAGAGGATGGGAAGCAGGCGACAAGCAACTTTGAGAAACCGGTAGACAAGGCAGAAGACATTCAAATGTGAAGGAGAGGCGTTGTGAGGTTTGCAGTCATAGCTGGATTATTTTCGATTGTCTCAGCTGTGTTGATTATTAATTCAAGATTAGGGCAGGTTTGAGAAGAACGCACTCCTCTTTAATGAAGAAGGAAAAGCGAACTGGCAGAAGTGGAGGTAGAACAAGCTGCTGAGGTATACTATTAATCACACATTTATTACAGATTATAGCTGTTTCTTTTCTTCTACTTTTTAATCTGTCTCTTGTGAGTCCACCAACTTCATGGAAGTGACATAGTAAATGATGAGTGTACTCTTTGATGGTGATAATATTCTACTTTCTAATTGCCATCTGTGTTAGAATGAGGCCATTAGTCAAGCATGTATTACGTAACATTAAACAGCTGATTGATCTCATGTCTTTTCAGTAATTTTTTAATGTAACCATTTAATTTAGTTTGATATAAGGCCGACTATACTTTCTTATTGTCAATCAATTCCATTATTAAAAAATATAATAATTGATGTTAGCATCATTGTATTTGTAGTGTGTGCGTGTGTGTGTGCTGCCGATACATCTACATATCAAAGGAGGGATCCTGGTTGTTTCTTTTTACCTTTTGTCAGACACTTCCAACGTTAATATTTATTCTGGATTGAAACTTAATTTGAAGTTGATTCCCAACATGTTTTACCTGAACAATTAACAGAAATAATTACTTTGTATTACTTTGTAGTCCATTAACTGGATCACCTGACCATGAATAATGCAAATAAAAACGTGTGCGCTACAGTACGTGTGTTGAGAAGCTTTTTTAAATGTTATATTTTTATTGATGAATCGTGGACATGATTTTTATCCCTGATACATGCACCAATTTCTACAACAGAAGTAAATGTGCACATTTTACCTCCATGCAGTGTCTTCTCCACTCCTCACCCGTTCCATCACCTGAAACTCTTTTTAAAAAGAAACTAGTTTGACTGTAAAATCCAAATCAATAGAAAAACTAACATGGAATTGCCGTCATTGAGGTTTTCGACTGCCCAATTAAACAAAATCATATTCAGCGGCTCAGATGTGATGTATATTTGTGATGCTTCTCCTTCTAGGCTACGCATTGGACTCTATTCTAGTCTAAAAGAAGTAACTTCCACTGGTTTTATTCATAAATGGAACTCCAAAACCACATCCAGCAGGACGGGTAATCCTATTTTGAAAGGTTTTATTATAATATGGTACGAAGTTAAAATATGGGCTGAATTTGAGACCATCACCTCTTAGACAAAATGAATTTGTACTCTAAATAATAAGATTCTGGGGACTTGGCATAACCGGGGAATCCATCATGTGGAAGATAAAGTACGTCTCACGTCTTTTGAAGACTTGGAGAGAAAGAAAAAAGCATCTTGTGAATAAGAACATAATGTTTTTTAAAGAAACGATCAAGAGCCACTGGCATTAAATCAACTGACTAGTGTGACACGGAAAAATAAAACTACAGATTTGTATGTGAAAATATACTCTCAGTTTTGGACGCAGACCATTAAATTACTTTATTATTTAGTCGTATTTAATCAATAAATCAACATCTTATTTTTACAACATGTCTTATGTGTTGTTTAGTATATGTTTTGTCAACTGTGGACAAAAGTATGACATTATTTAAATATTTTTCATCGGTAAGATCTATAGGAACATGTTCAAATCAAACTGGTTTACACTGTTGTTTGTATTTATGTCAGAAACATGACAGGTTTATAATCCATAACAATATACTGTTATAGATTATAAACATGTTATTTGTGGATTATAATGTATCACCATAAAGAATTATTATTATTATTATTATTATTATTATAAATTTGACATATGTATAACAATATATTGTTATAGATTATAAACATGACATGTGTATGATCTATAACAATAGTTGTGGTTATTTGTGGATTATAATGTATCACCATAAAGAATATGAAAAAACAATGATATTGAAACCTGAGGAAAACACACACCCACCCTCACAGTAAGTGAAAGTAAAAGTAGAGACCCTCAATAGAAAAGAGACACGACGCCGTCTGGTTGAAACATTTTACTCTTCAATAAACAGTAAGTTAAAGTTACTTATTCCGGTTATTGCTATATAATAACGCTGCTCACTGCGCATTCATTTATGAAATAGCACATTTTGAAAAGTTATAACCTAATTACGGCATTCCTGTCGTACTTGTTGAAGACGTGGAAGAGTGTGTTGAATTTAAAACAAATAACTAAAATACTAATTGATTCATGGAAGTGAAACTTTACTCTCAAAGTAAAAAGAGTTATACTAGTGTTTATGAACTTGGCGTACAGACGTCCCCTCTTCCGGTTGAGAGAGAGAGGAGCGGTGGTCGAGCGAGGTAGAGAGTGAACGAAGAGAGAGAGCGTTTAACCGTTGGCCTGTAAACAAGCTAATACACGTTAGCTGTCGAGAAACACCGACTTTAAACACGAACCCGCTGCATTCAGAGTCTCTCCCGGTGTTCACGACCGGGTCTGACCGGTAAGAACACCTCCTGAACGAGCAACACGGAAGGAATCCTAACCGGGAGAGAGTTGAACGCAATGACGGCAAAGACTACAACTCCCGTGATCGCACGCTGCATCGTGACGTCACCAGAATTCACCTGTTGTAACAGTGTCACGACACTAAAATATGAGTTAAATGTCTTGCAAAAAGTAGGGAAAATAATCATGTTGAATGTTATTATCTATAAAATATATTATATGTATTTTTATTACAAAACATTCAGTTTATATTGATTATATATATATATATATATATATATATATATATATATATATATATATATATATATATATATATATATATATATATAATTTAAGAAACAGTGTCATGATACTAAAATATGAGTTAAATGTCTTTCAAAAAATATGGAAGAAATTCATGTTGAATGTTACATTCCGGTTGCAGCTTAGATATTGATATATATATATATATATTTTTTTTCTTTTTCTTTTTCATTTTCCTTTCAATATTATTGTTTTATTTTTAATTATATGTTTATTAGTGTATATATATACTTTATTTATATATATATATGTATATATATATATATTTTATATATATATATATATATATATATATATATATATATATATATATATATATATATATATTGTTCCGGCTGGTTTCACGAGTCACATTATTCCAAACAATTATATTTTAAATCAATATATAAGTATCAGATCAGACTCCAGATACAAAAAATAAAAGGACTCAAAACCTCATCGTCTCTTTTTAGAGCTGTTTACAAAATGATCCTTTTGAGTTCTTCACCACGATGGATGAACTTATATTGTGAACCGTGATTTGTACTTTTAGAAGACAAAAAAAAGACAAATGTACAATATCACTGACGGACGTTCTTCTCTTCCAGTGTCCGACAGCAGGAGGATCGTCATCCTGGGGAAAACCGGAGTTGGGAAAAGCAGCCTCGTCAACACCATATTCGGAGAGCAGCGGTCCACCGTCGGACACTCCGCCACCTCCGAAACCAGCAGATGTCAAGCGACGACTAAACTGGTGGCCGGGAGAAGCACCACTCTGATCGACACGCCCGGGTTATTCGACACGAGCCGCTCCGAGCCGGATCTGATGACTGAAATATTTCGGTCTGTCACGGAGTTCCCTCCTGGGCCTCACGCCTTTCTCCTCGTGTTCAAAGTGGAGAGATTCACGCAGCAAGAGCAGGACGTCGTCCTGAAGATAACACGATACTTTTCCGAAGAGGTTTTCAAGTACGCGACGCTCGTCTTCACTCACGGCGACGAGCTCCCCGAAGGAGAGACCGTGGAGCGCTTCGTCCACCGCAACGCGCTCGCGAGGGCTCTGATGGTGAGGTGCGGAGGCCGCTGCCACGTCATCGACAACAGATACTGGAGGAGCAGCGCGGGGCACGAGTACCGGAGCAACCGGGTCCGAGTGGCGGCGCTGCTCCACACCGTCGATGAGATGATGGAGGCAAACGGAGGACAATGCTACACCAATTTGTTTCCCGGAGTTATGAGTAATTTGTTCTTCTGGATAACTAGGGTAGCTACATCATTGGCGAGACATTTAAACTATGACGAGTAAATATATAAAATTGAATAAATCACAATACGATAAGCAAGGAGATACAGTGGCATTTAAATGATGAAAAATCCGAAAGATTGTCATGGAAAAAACTACCAGACTGATTTTATTATTAATAAGTGTTTTAAAATCACCTGAAATAAGTCGGGTACTCGAAAGTAGCATCAAGAGTCAGATTATGTCTTCATGTTTTTGTCTTTGTTTCATTTTATTATCATGAAAGTATTATTAATAAAAACATTATGTAAATAAATACGTGGTCTAATATTGTCTACTAGGGTCCACTATAGTCCACTATAGTCTACTATGGTCTACTATAGTCCACTATAGTCCACTATAGTCTACTATGGTCTACTATAGTCCACTATAGTCCACTATAGCCTACTATAGTCCACTATAGTCCACTATGGTCCACTATAGTCCACTATGGTCCACTATAGTCCACTATGGTCCACTATAGTCCACTATGGTCCACTATAGTCCACTATGGTCCACTATAGTCCACTATGGTCCACTATAGTCCACTATAGTCCACTATAGTCCACTATGGTCCACTATAGTCCACTATGGTCCACTATAGTCCACTATAGTCTACTATAGTCCACTATAGTCCACTATAGTCCACTATGGTCCACTATAGTCCACTATAGTCCACTATGGTCCACTATAGTCCACTATGGTCCACTATAGTACACTATAGTCTACTATAGTCCACTATGGTCCACTATAGTCCACTATGGTCCACTATAGTCCACTATAGTCCACTATAGTCCACTATGGTCCACTATAGTCCAATATGGTCCACTATAGTCCACTATAGTCTACTATAGTCCACTATGGTCCACTATGGTCCACTATGGTCCACTATAGTCTACTATAGTCCACTATAGTCCACTATGGTCCACTATAGTCTACTATAGTCCACTATAGTCCACTATGGTCCACTATAGTCCGCTATAGTCTACTATAGTCCACTATAATCCACTATGGTCCACTATAGTCCACTTTGGTCTACTATAGTCCACGATAGTCCACTATAGTCTACTATAAGTCCACTATGGTCCACTATGGTCCACTATAGTCTACTATAGTCCACTATAGTCCACTATAGTCTACTATAAGTCCACTATGGTCCACTATGGTCCACTATAGTCTACTATAGTCCACTATAGTCTACTATGGTCCACTATGGTCCACTATAGTCCACTATGGTACAATATGGTCCACTATAGTCCACTATAGTCCACTATAGTCTACTATAGTCTACTATGGTCCACTATGGTCCACTATGGTCCACTATAGTCTACTATAGTCCACTATAGTCCACTATAGTCTACTATAGTCTACTATAGTCCACTATGGTCCACTATAGTCCACTATGGTACACTATAGTCCACTATAGTCTATTATAAGTCCACTATGGTCCACTATGGTCCACTATAGTCCACTATGGTCCACTATAGTCCACTATGGTCCACTATAGTCCACTATAGTCCACTATAGTCTACTATAAGTCCACTATGGTCCACTATGGTCCACTATAGTCCACTATGGTCCACTATAGTCCACTATGGTACACTATAGTCCACTATAGTCCGCTATAGTCCACTATGGTACACTATGGTCCACTATAGTCCACTATGGTCCACTATAGTCCACTATAGTCTACTATAGTCCACTATAGTCCACTATGGTCCACTATAGTCCGCTATAGTCTACTATAGTCCACTATAATCCACTATGGTCCACTATAGTCCACTTTGGTCTACTATAGTCCACGATAGTCCACTATAGTCTACTATAAGTCCACTATGGTCCACTATGGTCCACTATAGTCTACTATAGTCCACTATAGTCCACTATAGTCTACTATAAGTCCACTATGGTCCACTATGGTCCACTATAGTCTACTATAGTCCACTATAGTCTACTATGGTCCACTATGGTCCACTATAGTCCACTATGGTACAATATGGTCCACTATAGTCCACTATAGTCCACTATAGTCTACTATAGTCTACTATAGTCCACTATGGTCCACTATGGTCCACTATAGTCTACTATAGTCCACTATAGTCCACTATAGTCTACTATAGTCTACTATAGTCCACTATGGTCCACTATAGTCCACTATGGTACACTATAGTCCACTATAGTCCACTATAGTCTATTATAAGTCCACTATGGTCCACTATGGTCCACTATAGTCCACTATGGTCCACTATAGTACACTATGGTACACTATGGTCCACTATAGTCCACTATGGTCCACTATAGTCCACTATAGTCCACTATAGTCTACTATAAGTCCACTATGGTCCACTATGGTCCACTATAGTCCACTATGGTCCACTATAGTCCACTATGGTACACTATAGTCCACTATAGTCCACTATGGTACACTATGGTCCACTATAGTCCACTATGGTCCACTATAGTCCACTATGGTACACTATAGTCCACTATGGTCCACTATGGTCCACTATGGTCCACTATGGTCCACTATAGTCCACTATAGTCCACTATGGTCCACTATAGTCCACTATGGTACACTATAGTCCACTATAGTCCACTATGGTCCACTATGGTCCACTATGGTCCACTATAGTCCACTATAGTCCACTATGGTCCACTATAGTCCACTATGGTACACTATAGTCCACTATGGTCCACTATATGTGATGCTGGGAACAGAGGGATGGACAGAAGTCTCTCTAAAGCTAGAAACCTGGAAATAATGTGACTCGAAAAAGAAACGGCAGCTAAAGATACCGACGTCTGAGCGCCAGTGTGTGTATGTGTGTCTGTCTCTCACACACACACACACACACTGGGGCTAACACTCTGTTAATACACACCAGCTCAGAAACACATGAGTCATTCCTGAAGCACCAGCTGGTATCTGGAGAATGTCCAGTCACAACAAACAGGGAGACGTGGCAATGGTGCTCGACATCGCTACCGCCATGACTCAGAGTCACGTGACTCAGTCTCCCGGGAAACTGACAGACTAAAGCTGCATTCTCTCTCCTGACCACCAGGGGCGACTCCTCTGGTTGTATAGAAGTCTATACTTCATGTGATAAAGCTTCATTCTCTCTCCTGACACACAGGAGCGGATAGACAGAATAGAAATACTGTATGTGCAATCATGTGCACAAACGCACACACATGCACACGCACACATGCACACACACACACACACACACACACACAACTCACTACTGAGTGTTGAGCCTGTAGAGATCTGGTGTGCCGAGCTTTGGTCTGATCGTCTTGTCTGCTGATAACACACACACACACACATGCACACACACATGCACACACTCACACACACACACAGACACACATGCGCACACACACACACTCACAGTCACACACACTAATGCAACACGAGAACAAGCATGAACACATGTTGCAAGTGCATTTATGACCGACATCCGAATTGCATCAGGTCCTCTGCATCCTCAAATAATGTGTGTGTGTCTGTGTGTGTGTGTGTGTCTATATGTCTATGTGTGTGTGTCTATGTGTGTGTGTGTGTGTGTGTGTGTGTGTGTGTGTTACCAGGCCTGCACTATAATAGTCGTAATGCTTCCTGAGGAGTTGCCCAGAGCTGCATTAGCCTCTGGATCGGCCATTGATTTGACGCAAAGAGCCTCAGCCCTGCACGCACGCACGCACACACACACACACACACACACACACACACACACACACACACACACACACACACACACACTCACTCACTCCACCCAAGAGCTCTATACGGCCAGGGCTTCCTGTCTCGCGCCCACAGGGTTATTTCCCCGATGCAATTATGGAGCTTTAAAAGTGCATTTTCAGGAAGCAGCAGAACGGAGTGATGAGGCGGAGTGCTGGGCGGCCATGGGAAGATCCCCATCCCCTATCCAGACACTGAGATGGGGTGGAATCAAGTGTGTGTGTGTGTGTGTGTGTGTGTGTGTGTGTGTGTGAGGTTTCACGATCTTCTTTTCTGATCGATGCTCAGATTCAAAGTCATCTAACAGGTTCTGCTCTTCTTCTTCAGGCTGCTCTTCTTCTTCAGGCTGCTCTTCTTCTTCTTCTTCTTCTTCTTCTTCTTCTTCTTCTTCTTCTTCTTCTTCTTCTTCTTCTTCTTCAGCCTTCTCTTCTTCTCCTTTAGGCTTTTCTTCTTCTTCTTTTTCTTCTTCTTCTTCTTCTTCTTCTTCTTCTTTCTTCTTCTTCAGGCTTCTCCTTCTCTTCTTCTTCTTCTTTCTTCTTCTTCCTCTTCTTCTTCTTCTTCTTCTTCTTCTTCTTCTTCTTCTTCTTCTTCTTCTTCTTCTTCTTCTTCTTCAGGCTTCTCTTCTTCTTCAGGCTTCTCTTCTTCTTTAGGCTTCTCTTCTTCTTCTTCTTTAGGCTTCTCTTCTTCTTCTTTAGGCTTCTCTTATTCTTCTTTAGGCTTCTCTTATTCTTCTTTAGGCTTCTCTTCTTCTTCTTCTTTAGGCTTCTCTTATTCTTCTTTAGGCTTCTCCTTCTTCTTCTTTAAGCTTCTCTTCTTCTTCTTTAGGCTTCTCTTCTTCTTCTACTTCTTCAGGTTTCTCTTCTTCTTCTTTAGGCTTCTCTTATTCTTCAATCTTCTCTTCTTCTTCTTCAGGCTTCTCTTCTTCTTCAAGTTCCTCCTCTCCGCCCTCAGGAAGGCTGAACACCGCCCTAATGGCCTCTCCATCACGTTTAGAGCTACACGGCGGAGCAGGAAACAGGCGGCGCTGCACAGGAAGTGGCGGTCAGGGGGTCGTGACCCTCATGAAACGGTTTGGTTCTCGAGCAGCAATGCAGACGAGCAAAGAACCAGCAGGGAGAAGAAGGGATTGATGAGAAATCACTATTCTCTAGAAGCAGCCTCTTTGCACACGGCCCGCCGGGGGAGAGTTAGGTATCCATATCAAATGGATACCAAAAAGAAAAAGACACATAAACCTCTGTGTGTGTGTTTGTTGTGTGTGTGTGTGTGTGTGTGTGTGTGTGTGTGTGTGTGTGTGTGTGCGTATGATGTGTGTGTGTTGTGTGTGTGTGTGTGTGTGGGGGGGGGGGGGTATCTGTCAGTATATCAACAACACTAAGTCGTGAGAAGAGAAACCAAACTGCTTATTTTACGGCAATTAAACACAACATCGTCTGCTGCACCCCTTCATCTCTCTCCCTCTCTCTCTCTATCCCTCTCTCTCTCTCTTTCTCTTTCTCTGTCTCTGTCTCCCTCTCTCTCTCCTTCTTTATCTCTGTCTCCCTCTGTCTCTCTCCTTCTTTATCTCTGTCTTCATCCTCTCTATCTCTTCTTCTTTTTTACATTACATTACATTTAGCTGACGTTTTTATGTGTCTGTGTGTGTAAGTGTGTGTGTGTGAGTGTATTTATGTGTCTATGTGAGTGTGAGTGTGTCTGTGTCTGTGTGTGTGTGTGTGTGTCTCTATGTGTGTGTGAGTGTGTCTGTGTATGTGTCTGTGTGTGTCTGTGTGTGTGTGTGTGTGTGTTTGTGTGTGTGTGTGTGCCTCCATCTTTCTCTGATCCAACGTTCCCGTCTCTCTGAAGCAGCCGACCCGGCGTTCCTCGTCTCCTCTCGGGTTTCAGAACAAGAGGATTAGATCCGACGGACTCGGATCTTTGTGCCGAGTCAGACCGACCGGACCGGACCGGACCGGACCACCCGGACCCGAGCCTTTCGTTATCTCGGGTGAGGAGAGCGTTGTGAATCATCCCGAAGCCGCTTCGCCGCGTGCCGCCAGACCTGAGTGACGGTTGCCATGGTTTCCATGGTTTCCGTGGAGGCCTCCTGCAGCCCGGAGCGGCAGGACGCCGAATAAACGTCTCCGAGCGATGTGGAGGCTCCACCGCCCCTCTTATGTAACTGTTGATTATGCACATCATTATTACAGAGTTATTACACTAAACATATGTATTCAGTGCGTCAATAAACGCTTTTGAGTTAATAAACTCTATTTATAATGTTTACTGAGAGAATAAATCAAGAGAGAAGTCATTTATATAGACGTCTATACAACCAGAGGGGTCGCCCCCTGGTGGTCAGGAGAGAGAATGCAGCTTTAACACATGAATCATAGACTTCTATACAACCAGAGGAGTCACCACCCTGGTGGTCAGGAGAGAGAATGCAGCTTTAACACATGAAGCATAGACTTCTATACAACCAGAGGAGTCACAATAATTTATTATGTCATTTATCTTCGTTCATTTGCTGTCTTTTTTGTACTTTCTAAATATTCCTTTGAGCTGAGAGGCTTTATCCCCCCCCCATCCCGCACATCTTCCCTTTCTTTCCCACACTTCCACTCCCTTTCTCTCCCTTCCTTCCTCCCTTCCTCCCTTCCTCCCTTCCTTCCTCCCTCCCCTCCTCTTCTTTCCTATAAAGCCTTCGACGCGCAGGAGGATGGAGCGAGGACGAGAGCTCCCGTCGTCGGTGGGAAAAAGGGAGAGACCATCGACCACGCAGACAGAGGGGGAGGCAGACCAAAGTGTCGGGTCGTACCACCCCGCGCCTTCACCCCCCCCCCCCCCCCCCGTGCCCGGGTGGTACAGCCTGCAGGATTACAAAACAGCCTCTCGCCTGTCTGCCTGCTCTCTGTGCCACCGAGAGGAGAGCCACAGCATCGGAGCGCGGCGGCAGGAGGGAGGAGGAGAAAGGGATGAGAGAGAGGGGGGATGGAGAAAGAGAGGGATGGAGGGAGGGAGGAGATGAGGAAAGAAGAAAGAGAAAAGAAAGTTTTTTTTAAACAGAGAGGAAGAAGAAAGATGGAGACACGGGGAGACACGCAGGTCTGGGAGGAGAGAGAGTTACGCACCGGCGCTGACGGAGCGGAGCAGTCGGAGGGCGGTAAGTCACACACACACACACACACACACACACACATGCATGTCTCACACACACATGCAGAGCGCAGCCGGTGCCGCTCCGGCCGAACCCGGTAGGTCAAAGGAGGAAGAGGACCTGGAGGAGGAAGAGGACCTGGAGGAGGAAGAGGACCTGGGGAGGAAGAGGACCTGGAGGAAGAAGAGGACCTGGGGGAGGAAGAGGACCTGGAGGAAGAAGAGGACCTGGAGGAGGAAGAAGAGGACCTGGAGGAGGAAGAAGAGGACCTGGAGGAGGAAGAGGATGGAGGAGGAAGGAAGAGGACCTGGAGGAGGAAGAAGAGGACCTGGAGGAGGAAGGAAGAAGACCTGGGGGAGGAAGAGGACCTGGAGGAAGAAGAGGACCTGGAGGAGGAAGAGGACCTGGAAGAGGAAGAAGAGGACCTGGAGGAGGAAGAGGACCTGGAGGAAGAAGAGGACCTAGAGAAGGAAGAGGACCTGGAAGAGGAAGAAGAGGACCTGGAGGAGGAAGAGGATGGAGGAGGAAGGAAGAGGACCTGGAGGAGGAAGAAGAGGACCTGGAGGAGGAAGAAGAGGACCTGGAGGAGGAAGAGGATGGAGGAGGAAGGAAGAGGACCTGGAGAAGGAAAGGAAGAGGACCCGGAGGAGGAAGAAGAGGACCTGGAGAAGGAAAGGAAGAGGACCTGGAGGAGGAAGAGGACCCGGAGGAGGAAGAGGACCCGGAGGAAGAAGAGGACCCGGAGGAGGAAGAGGACCTGGAGGAGGAAGAGGACCTGGAGGAGGAAGAGGACCTGGAGGAAGAAGAGGACCTTTCTAACGGCCTCTCGTCTCCGTGCCGGAGCCCTCGAGGTGGTTGGAGGCGGGCGGAGAGCGGAGGACCAGAGACAAAGGGACGCGTCAAGAAACGGAGGGATGAGGGTGAATATATATGATAGAGAGAGAGAGAGAGAGAGAGAGAGACAGACAGACAGACAGACAGACAGACAAACAGAGGGAAAGAACTGTTTTATTGATGGATGGATGAACAATGTTTCATGTTCAACTTTAAACAAATCGACAAACAAAGAAAACACAAAACACACAAAGAAAAGAAATAAAAAGGCTTTTGCCTCCAGAGCCTCTGCTGGTCTCTCTGGTCTCTCTGGTCCAGGACCAGATCCAGGTCCAGGTCCAGGTCCAGGACCAGGTCCAGGTCCAGGTCCAGGTCCAGGTCCAAGTCCAGGTCCATGACCAAGACCAGCCACATCCACCCGTCTGTCCTCCTGACTGTGTATCCTCCCCCGAGCCGCCATCCTCCACCTGCTGAACACCACCTGGCCTCTCCTCCTCCACTTCCTGGACCACCACCTCATCCCCTCTTCCTCTTCCACCTGCTGCCCCCCCCCCCTCCTGACCCCCCCCACCTGATCCCCCAACCTGTCTCCCCTGTGCCCGCCTCCACCCCCCAACACGGGAACCCCGACCACCTTCCCCTCTGTGAAATTCAGAGATGAATTCACTTTGGAAAGTAGGGAAGTCATTAACCTGAGGAGAGAGAGAGGGAGAGAGAGAGAGAGAGAGAGAGAGAGAGAGAGAGAGAGAGAGAGAGTTTAGGTGATGCTCAGTAGCACTGAATACAATTGATTTACTGTCGCCGGGTCAAAGGTCGCCTCACGGGGCTCCGTTACAGGTCTCGGGAGGACAACTGGTGACTGAGGTCGTCGTGGCGATGGGGAGGGGGGGGGGGAGGGGGGGAGGGGGGGGGCACGGTTAGCATTGTCGCTCACCTGGCCTGAAGGAACAATCTTCCCCACGCCCCAAAGTACATTTCTCTCTGAACATCCACAAAAGGCGGGGTTGTGTGTGTGTGTGTGTGTGTGTGTGTGTGTGTGTGTGTGTGTGTGTGTGTGTGTGTGTGTGTGTGTGTGTGTGTGTGTGTGTGTGAGCTGCTCATTAGCAGGCCAGGAGGGAGCCGGTACTGTACATGTTCACCCCGGTCTGCTCCCTGTGTGTCTGGGTATTTCTGACTCACGCACACGCACACACAACCACACACACACACACACACACACACGCGCGCGTGTTTTCCCCTCATTAAGTCTGCTTCATATTCATATTTCATACAGTTCATGAGCTGTGGATGAGAACCTGAAGACAAAGAGTTTTGATTTGATCTCGAGCTCCTCGGCATCGCGAGCGCCGCCGCGAGGGAGCGGCCGCCGGAGAGCGTGCACGAGTTAAAGGGCCGGTGACAGTGTGTGTGTGTGTGTGTGTGTGTGTGTGTGTGTGTGTGTGTGTGTGTGTGTGTGTGTCCTTGTGGATCCGTGAGGCTCGTGTGTTTCTTCGTTTAAAGTCTGAGGGACTGAAGTCGTCCCTCCGGGTCCAGACGTCTTCCACTTCCGTCTCTTTTGATCTCGAAACATTTAGGTTTAGGAAATCAAATAAGTCGTGACACAAATACATATATTGGTAAATAATAGGTATATTGTTTGTACTTTTAGACTGATAATTATTCGTTCTGACATCCTGGAGTCATCCTTCTACCACGTGTTGGTTACACAGGGTTTGACTTTCACCTTTTATATTCAACATTTGACTATTTTAAAAGAGATTTCATATTTTTATGTTGAACAATCTATCTTTTTGGGCTCTTTTCAGTCTCAATCTTTATGTTTAATGAACTGTTTTCACATTATTCAATTAACTACACTTGTTCTTGTCTTTTGACTTAATGAGACACAACTATTGTTTTAAATAGAAGTATTTAAATCCCTCAGAAGCACTGAGTATGTTTTGGGTAACAACTGTAAATCTTCATGCAGCAATTAAATGTCCTCCAGCAGACCAGCTATTACACGGTAATAACCCGCAGTCCCTTTGTTCTGCCTTAATGACGTCCTAATGAGAGGTTCAACACGTCGGGAAGTTGTTTAAACTTCAGACTCATCCAGACTTCGTTTGCAGCCTTTTATTTGAACTAATGACACATCATCTGAAGTTGTTCCACAAAACTATTACGGGCTTCTCGGGTTGAACTTTAATTAATTCAGTAATCGTTTATTAAAACACTGCAGCGGGAGAAGTCTGGTTTGCAGAATGAGTTGTGTGTTTTTAATGTTTCACAACGGATTGTATTTACGTTACAAGAGGAAATAATGTGTGTGTGTGTATGTGTGTGTGTGTGTGTGTGTGTGTGTGTGTGTGTGTGTGTGTGTGTGTGTGTGTGTGTGTGTGTGTGTGTAAAGAGACGTGCACAATGAAGAAAATACAACCATTGGATTTTTTTTAAAGCATTCATTTTCCACCAATAGGTTCTGCGTTTGATAAAGTCCTTAAACGGAAAACAATGGTGCTTGAATGTGTGTGTGTGTGTGTGTGTGTGTGTGTGTGTGTGTGTGTGTGTGTAGAAAACGAGTTGCTTAATTAGTTGGACAGATTGTATGTTGCTCCGTTAAACTTCTTACCTCATAACCTCTCTCTCACACACACGCACACACACATCAGCACACACATACAAACACACACACACACACAACTTAAATTCATTTCTTAGAGATTATTACTTGAGGTACTAGCAACCTCTAGTTCTCCAGAGAAGTCTATGCTTCATGTTAAAGCTGCATTCTCTCTCCTGACCACCAGGGGGCGACTCCTCTGGTTGTATAGAAGTCTATGAGTAAACACACCATCAGTAACGGCCAGTCAGCACTTCCTCACTTCTCTTTCTTCTCTTCGCTTTATTGCTCCAATAAAACCAGCATTACCCCCCCCATTATCACACTAATGTATACACCCCCCCCCCCCCCATTATCACACTAATGTATACACCCCCCCCCCCCATTATCACACTAATGTATACACCCCCACCCTTCCGTCCCTTCTTAAAGGGCCGGATCCTCTTTATAGTTCATCCATCTTAATGCCACCATTACAGCCGTCGTTAAGGTGAAGTATGAGGTGCAGGTGTGTTTATCCAGGTGAAACTTCTCGTCTCATGCAGGTCTTTTATTACTTTTAGGTTTTAGTTTATTTGATGAGATTCATTGTCAGGTTTAGAAAAACATTCTGGTTTGTGTTAAAAAGTAAGTGTTTGTTACTGTGTGCGACAAACACTTTTATTTGTGGAGTTTCTGTGAGGCGTGTCAGTTATAAACCCCCAAAACTTCCAGCTTAGGTTCATTTAAAATAAATATGTTTGTTAAATAATGCAGCAATATTAAGTCCTTATGTTAAATACCTCAACGTCGACCGTCCATCTCAACCTCCTCCAGAAACGGACCTTCAGAGTCATTAAGGGCCTCGGGGGGATTAGAAGTGAGAACACACACACACACACACACACACACACACACACTGCCATACCTTATGTACGAATATAGCATATGGGATGTTCATGTGTGTGTCTGTGTGTGTGTGTGTGCGTGTGTGTGTGTGTGCACGGATGACACACACACACGGCGGGGGAACGACAGCTCAGACCACGTGCTCCCACATGACTGCGTGTCCGTCTCGGCGTCACATGATCACACGGTCCCTGACTGGGAGCCTTTGTCATCGCAGTGGAGGATGTGTGTGTGTGTGTGTGTGTGTGTGTGTGTGTGTGTGTTGGAATCTCAGGAGAAGAGGGAGGCTGCAGCCAGACTGTTGATGCTGCATGTTTTATAGCCAGACACTGAACGAATATTTATGTGTGAGTGTGTGTGTGTGTGTGTGTGTGTGTATGTGTGTGTATGTAGGTGTGTGTGAGTGTGTGTGTGTGTGTGTGCTACTCCTACATGTTCCCACGCAGACACAGCTCCATGTCTGCGTGGGAGGGGTTATGAGAACAATGATGGGTTCTCGTTTCTCGCCACTTGCACACGTTGTACGGGAGCGTGTGTGTGATGACCGTGTGTGTGTGTGTGTGTGTGTGTGTGTGTGTGTGTGTGTGTGTGTGTGTGCAGCAGTGGACTCACACATGGGGAACAGAAAGGTAAGCCCTTCTCTTTGTCTCCGTGTCGCTGCATTCCTTCAGTGATCTGACGGCGACGTGGATTTATTGAACTCTAAAGTGATGGATGATAACTGAGCGCTCATGTTTCTTTGTTCCCCCTCACCTCTCTCCACTTAGTGTGGCTTAAGGAGCTTATTGAAGTGTGTGTGTGTGTGTGTGTGTGTGTGTGTGTGTGTGTGTGTGTGTGTGTGTGTGTGTGTGTTCGCCCCGGGGCTGCGACAAACCCTCAGAGACTAAATGCCCTCGGACCCAATTTGTCAAAAGCGGTTAGTGACAGGGTTCCCTGAGGATACACCCTCCATTTCTCATTGTCTTCCCACGCTCTGCTCCAACACACACACACACACACACACACACACACACACTCTCACACACACGCGCGGGCAGCATCAGATGCAGCGCATACAGTGGCGGCGGCGTCATTTGCATATCAAAGATTGTCTCCTAAAGCTTCTCGTTAAGGGCGGAAAACTTTAAAATATCAGCTGATTGGATGAAGGGGGGAGGGGGTTAGAAAAAGGAGAGGGGGAAAAGAATGAGAGAAATAAGTGCACAAAGGAGTCAGGAGGAAGTTGCTTACTGCAGACTCCATCCCCCCCCCACACACACACAGAGCCATGTCTCTGCCCCCCCCCACACACACACATAGAGCCGTCTCTGCCCCCCCCACACACACATAGAGCCGTCTCTGCCCCCCCCACACACACACATAGAGCCGTCTCTGCCCCCCCCACACACACACATAGAGCCGTCTCTGCCCCCCCACACACACACATAGAGCCGTCTCTGCCCCCCCCCACACACACACACAGAGCCATGTCTCTGCCCCCCACACACACACACACATAGAGCCATGTCTCTGCCCCCCCACACACACACACACATAGAGCCATGCCCCCCCCCCCCCTCATTCTCACGTTGAACAAGAGACAAAGGAAATAAATATGACAAGAGAAGAAGAACCGTCTCCAGTGAAGGTCAGAATACTAACGAATACTACAAAATACTAATGAATACTACAGAATACTAACAAATACTAACGAATACTACAGAATACTAACAAATACTACAGAATACTAACGAATACTACAGAATACTAACGAATACTAATGAATACTAACAAATACTAACGAATACTACAGAATACTAACTAATACTACAGAATACTAACGAATACTAATGAATACTACAGAATACTAACAAATACTAACGAATACTACAGAATACTAACGAATACTAACGAATACTAATGAATACTACAGAACACTAATGAATACTACAGAACACTAACGAATACTAACGAATACTAATGAATACTACAGAACACTAACGAATACTAATGAATAGTACAGAACACTAACGAATACTACAGAATACTAACGAATACTACAGAATACTAACGAATACTACAGAACACTAACGAACATTTTATTTTTAATTGAATGTAACAATTAGTTTCCTTCATTTTCGCAGCATGTTTTCAGACATTTAGACTTTATGTTCCGTGTTCCGGTCGTGAATAGAACCCGCCGGCTTCTCCTCATCGTGTCAGTGAATGTTCCCCGGTGGAAGTGAACGTTCCCCGTCTGCAGCGAGCCTCGTGCCTCGGCGCTCCGAGGCTCGAGGCTCGAGGCTCGAGGCTCGAGGCTCGAGGCTCGAGGCTGTGAAGCCACATCTATTCTGAGCCGTCCTCAAACCAGAGCGCTTTATAAATACACAGCAAGTAGGCCACGGGTCCATCTGAGCTGCTGACGGCCTTTAACCATAAAACACGGACTTGACTGAGAATATGTTTAGAGGTTCTCTGTGGGTCAAATATTGCTTTTGTTTGTAAAAAAACATCTTCCAAAACAATATTTACTTTAAACCTAATTTCCCCAAATGAATGTCCTTGTTTTCTGCAGGTGCAACCGGCTGTATTTGACCCGCCCTCCGGTGGAGAGAGTGTGTACTGCAGCATGCTGCTCCGCCCTCAGCGCCCGGTCCATCTAAACCACCTCCACCCGACAGGGAGGACACGAGGACACGAGAACACAAGGACACGAGGACACGAGGACACGAGGACACAAGGACACAAGGACACGAGGACACGAGGAGAACAGCTGAGTATCAACGAGGCCACGCAATAAAGACGGTCAGGTTAACACATGTCTTCTTCAGAGGCGTGTTCTGCCACTGAAGATTACCTCCTCTGTGTGTGAGTGTGTGTGTGTGTGTGTGTGTGTGTGTGTGTGTGTGTGTGTGTTGGTGGGGAGGGTCAGCTGGTGTTGTGAATCAGGCCGCTGAGGTGTCGAGACACGGCTTCTTCCCAACACCAGGGTTCCTCCCCTCCGCTTCCATCGGATGAGTGAGTCTCTGCCGAGTGGAGACGGTTCTTTGTTCTTCTTTAATGTGACGGTCTTCTTCTAGCGTCACGATCTGGAGCCTCCATCAATAACTTTGTGTAAAAACGTTTTTAGCTCATTTGAGTCCATGGACAATTTATTTTTGTATTCAAACGTTCTCTTTCATCACGTTATTAAAGGTGTCAGCATCTTGGAGGATCAAGAATAAGACTTAGGCCACGCCCCCTTTTTATGAGCGGCTCGATTCCGTCTTAAGGGAGGTGTGGTGGTCACATGCTCCCCTCATATGTGACTCTGACCGGAAATAAAAGTGATTTCAAAAGGAAACTTAAGGCAGCAATAATCAGAAAGGAAATTATAGTAGCTTAGGTTATTATTTTAGGTATTTAAGGTATTTAGGTATATTGTTTTACATTTAATGTACATGTTGTTTTCTAAGTCTAAAGTGTTTTTATGAAAATGTATCATGCTATACTGCATTTTATGTACTTGTATTATATTGTTATGTTTTTTGCCTGGACGCCAGGAAGAATAGTCTCCACTATGATGTAGACTAATGGGGATCCTTAATAAACTATAAACTATAAACATGGTGTGTGGTCACATGGCGTGTGGTCACATGGCGTGTGGTCACATGGCGTGTGGTCACATGGCGTGTGGTCACATGGCGTGTGGTCACATGGCGTGTGGTCACATGGTGTGTGGTCACATAACAGAGGCTAGTTATCTGTCTGGATATGTTTTCATTTAACTAGTAACTTTTGTTAATGACCCAAACAGGTAAATGTTGAGCAATTTAAATTCAATAGTTACGTGACTAATGAAAACGATGTTGACTTATTTTAAACATGAGCTCCGTCCGCTACATGACGCAGACTACGCCGGGTACGTTATGTAATTATAACCGTTTATAATTGTTTTAAAATAATAATTCTCGTGAGTTATCTGAACGTTATGTTGTTGTTCCCCCGTCACGCATTCAGAGGTCATCAAGTCGTCGTCGGATTTCTGTGAAGTCACATTGTGCACGTCGTACGCCTTTTAAAATGTACATTTGAGATCGTATTTCTTGTGTTTTGCAACATTTATATTGAGCAATGTTGCCGGTCCAGTGCCTGTAAGTAAAGAGTCGGGCTCTGAAGCCTCTTCCTCCAGCGCCCTGTGTTCTGCATGAAGAGGTGAATAAACGTCTCGTTCACTCGCCATGTCTGTCGTCTCGTTAACATCATCACGCAACGTTTTAACACTTCATTAAAGAACAAAGTACACAAGCGTTGCGTTGTACATATTTTACTAACTAGATAGATAGATATCGTTTATATATGCAGATAAATAAAAGTTTGGCAACACAGAAAAATGGAATGAGAGACAGAATATATAATGAAACCCTCGTTGAGCCGCTCACACACAGCTGAAGGTTTCAGGGTTCATTCAGTTATGAGATGACACGTTACACGCTGGTCTTCTTGATTTGGGAAACTTCATTCAGGTAGGAGATGAACAACTTGGTTCCCTCGATGTAGTTGTACCTGGGACGAGAAAATTGAAGGAAGTTTAAAATAAGTGGGATTAATTTACAGGCACAAATCAGAAAGTTGGACATAATAAGATAAGGACAAGGATGCAGACTTCTTTAAATCACTTCTTAAAACCCATTATTATAAGACAGCTTTTAAGTGATCTAGTCTTTTTATGCAGAACTTTGGTTCCTCTAATTTAGTTTGTCCGTTTTTAATTTATTTGTAATTTCTTTTTAATTTATTTGTTTTTTAAATTTTATTTTCCATTATTTTTTTTTATTTAATATATACTTTTAAATGTAATATTGGTTTCTTGATATTTTACTATTTATGGAGCACTTTGTAAACATTGTTTTAAAGGTTCTATGTAAATAAAGTTATTATTATTATTATTATTATTATTATTATTATTATTATAACATCCACGTCTGATTGACATCATAATCTACAGACGTCCACCGTTAGTCACGGCGATGACATCATAGCTCCTGTTCGGCTTTAATTGTCTCCCTTTTAATCAAATGCGTTTATTTTTTCATAACGGAGAATACAACGGATGAGATGAACTAACAGGCCACATGTACAACTTTAAATAAAGTAAACGCGTGTGCAACCTGCTCATCTTCTCGTTCTGCGAGTGCAGCCCGTCGTCGAAGCCTCCGATGGGCATCATGATGATGCTCTTCCCCGTCACGTCCTCGAAGGTCCTGGCGATGGGAATGGTCCCGCCCTCACGGATCAGATCAGGGTCCATGTCGAACACTGGGGGGGGGGGGGGGGGACATGAGGACCACAGATTAAAGGACCTGCTTTTATTTATTTTATAGTTCATTGTATTATGTATTCAACATAATGTAAAGTGAGAGATGATTGAAAAAAAAAAAAACCTCCACGACCATTTTGGTGTTTTCCATGAAAACATTATCCGGTTCCGAAGTCCTCGGCCGGTACGTTCCCAGCGTTCCCGTGACTGTGATGGAGCGCTATGAGCGTTCTCGTGATGGAGAGCCTTTCAGGTGTCAGGTGCGCCCCTACCTCTCTTCACGGCCAGCTTCCCGGCCTCGTAGAGGGGATGCTCCGTGTTGGCCAGCCACGGCTTGGCCCCGATCACCATGGTGACCGTCAGCTTGTTGGGACTCTTCCGCTTGGCGAACACCGAGTGAAGGTAATCGGTGACCTGAAAAAAACAAGAGCGTCAAACCAAGAAGAGAAGAGCAGAAGGAGTTTATGACAGTCAGAGATCTCCATGTTGTCAAAGCCGAGGAGTCACTTCCTGTTTCACACGTTTCTTTTTGTCACTTAACTTTTTATTTGTCAGAAATAAACATATATATATGTATGTGTGTATGTGTGTATATATATATATATATATGTGTATGTGTATGTGTATGTGTATATATATATATGTGTGTATATGTATATATATATATATATATGTGTATGTGTATGTGTATATATATATATATATATATATATATATATATATATATATATATATATATATATATATACACACACACACACACATACATACATATACACACAAACATACACACATACATGTATATATACATATGCATACATACACACACATACATACACATAACCCCCCCCCCTCGTGATCTTATCCTCCCCCCTGCGTCCGTTCACCTGCTTCTTGACCACGGCGGGCTCCATGTTGGGGACTTGTCTGATGGAGAACTTGGCGGTGACCTTGGCGGGGATGACGGTCTTGGTGCCGGGGTCGGAGAAGGCGCCCTCGATGCCGTGGATGGTGACGGTGGGGTAGCGCCACATGTGGGCCAGCAGGTCCACCTGCGGGAAACACCGGCGCCCGTCACACGGCGCCCGTCACACGCGGCGCGGCCGCCTCGCCTTCAACGCCGATTATTCCGCCCGTTTCCGAGGCGCCGCTCTGACCTTGTTGGCGTACATCAGCTGGCCGACCCCGATCTTGTTCTTGTAGTTGTCCAGGTCGAACTGGATGTCCTGATACATCCTCCACTCCTCGTCGGAGAGCGGCGCCACGGCCTCCCGGATGCCGGGGACCAGGATCTTACCGCCGGGGCTGATCAGCGTGTCTGAGACCAGAAGTTACAGAAGAAGAAGTTTTAACTCTCATCCGACATCTAACATATGAGGACGACGGAATGGGAACTCCTAGAATAAACTACTGAAGAACAAAAATCATCAAAATGTTAATTTATGTCATTCCACATTATTACCTTGGCATTGAAAATGTGGAAAGTTATGTTTTGATCGCCGTGTATTTATTTATTTATGTATTTATGTTATTCGCAAGTCAAAAAGTATTAAACCAAATCGTATGACATTTGGTGGGATGATTGGTTATTATCCGGGGACCATTTGGTTAGATTTTGGGATCAATCGGGTCAAAGGTCAAGGTCATGAAAAGATCAACATCTTCTTTTTACCATAGCGCGGTCAATTTCTATCCAATTGGCTGCAACTAATGCCAACATGTTCATATTCAATGCACAATCTTGTGATATGTGAAGGTATGCGCTCTACGAGTGCCCCTTCTAGTTAGTCATGTAATAAATTGTCCTCTGAGGAAAAGAGGTAACCTTTAAATATCTTACTTATCTTGGTCATAAGTGGATCGTACCATTCTTCATCTTGAAGTTGGGTGACCGTCTCTTCCGTTGTCGGTTAATAACATAATTGTTTGTGTTGTTTTTGTTTCTATTCTTTAATTCTGGACAGGTCTCACTTCTGAAGTGATTTTTCCATTTTAAACAATTCATGTTAAACGTTTTTCCCTGCCGGTATATTCCCGAGGCTCGGTCCGGCGTCTTATCTTATTGTGAGTGACTAAATAAAGGAACGTACCATGAAATAAAAAAAGACTCACCAAGAATGCCTATGAGGTCGGTCATGGGTTCGATCACAGTGCCTCCGTAAACCCCCGAATGTAAGTCCTGTTTCGGGCCTTTAACCTGCAATGGCGCCACAAAAGAGTTGAGTGACACAGTGTTCCCAAATATTCAGGAAACACTTATTTGAAACTGAACGACCTCAGCAAAGAAGTAGCAGTTGCCCCTCGTGCCGTAGGTGAGGGCGGGCCGCGGGCTGAGCCAGCCGCAGTCCGAGATGATGATGAAATCCACGTCTGAGAAGAAGGTGTCCCTCTGCGCCAGGATCATGGCGTCCAGGCCGTTGGAGCCCGTCTCCTCCATGCCCTCGATCACAAACTTCACATTGACCGGCAGATCCTGGGGGACAGACGGGACGGATTAATTAATTAATTATTATTATTAGTCACCAGCTGGTGGAGGAGAGTCTCATCTGCAATCCGCTTCTGACGGCTGAAGCAAACGTGGAAATGTCTTGAAGCTACATTCTCTTTAGTGACCACCAGGGGGCGACTCCTCTGGTTGAAGAGAAGTCTATGCTTCATGTTTTAAAGCTGCATTCTCTTTAGTGACCACCAGGGGGCGACTCCTCTGGTTGAAGAGAAGTCTATGCTTCATGTTTTAAAGCTGCATTCTCTCTCCTGACCACCAGGTGGCGACTCCTCTGGTTGAAGAGAAGTCTATGCTTCATGTTTTAAAGCTGCATTCTCTCTCCTGACCACCAGGTGGCGACTCCTCTGGTTGTATAGAAGTCCATGCTTCATGTTTTAAAGCTGCATTCTCTCTCCTGACCACCAGGGGGCGACTCCTCTGGTTGTATAGAAGTCCATGCTTCATGTTTTAAAGCTGCATTCTCTCTCCTGACCACCAGGGGGTGACTCCTCTGGTTGTATAGAAGTCCATGCTTCATGTGTTAAAGTTGCATTCTCTCTACTGACCATGTCTATAATCCCTTCTTAACATACTTATAAAGCATTATAACTTAGCACAGTATAATTATAGATATTAGTCTACATATCCATTAATGTACTAACTGTCATCCCCATAGTAACCACACGTGGGCGGTGCGTTGTCCTCTCACCATGCCGAGGGCCCGGTACGCCCCCACAGCGTGCATCCAGGCCAGCACCGGGGCCTTGTTATCGGACGCTCCTCTTCCATACAGGTTACCTGAGGCCAGAGAATCACCAGAGAGGAGAGACTCATGAGGAGGACCGGATGGGACAGCAAGCAGACGTAGCTATGTCCTGTGTGTAATATATATATATATATATATATATATATATATATATATATATATATATATATATATATATATATAGAAGGTCTGAAGTGGTTGCTAGTGCATCGCATTTTTATCGTTTTTTATTGTAATCGTGGCACAGCAGCCGTCATATACGGCCACCCACTGGCCAGACGTTGTAAGTGCAACACAAAATCCTCAAAACATGACACTATGCTAAGACTTATGCTATGACTTATGCTTCCTATGACTCAAACTATGCTATGAATTATGCTATGCCTTATGCTATGCGATGCCTTATGTTATGCTATGACTTATGCTATGCTATGCCTTATGCTATGCTATGACTTATGCTATGCGATGCCTTATGCTATGCGATGCCTTATGCTATGCGATGCCTTATGCTATGCGATGCCTTATGTTATGCTATGACTTATGCTATGCTATGCCTTATGCTATGCGATGAATTATGCTATGCGATGAATTATGTTATGCTATGCCTTATGCTATGCTATGCCTTATGCCGTATGCTGTGTTTGGTCCCGGTGTGCTGAGCAGCTGAACTCAAGGCCCTCACCGTTGATGTCGGTCAGGTTGTAGGGATCCGTCGCCCAGCCGTCCTCCAGCTTCGCCGGCTGGACGTCGGCGTGGCCGTAGACGCACACCGTGTGTTTGGCCGGGTCGCTGCCGAACACAGCCGTCACCACTTTGGGCAACGCTAACTTTTGCCCATTGGGAAGCTGCAGACATTCAAAGGCGAGTTAGCATCAACGCAAATTGTTTGGGATTTTTTCAACAGCTTTCTTTTTTCAACAGCTTTCTACCACCTGATCAGTACTCCATCTCTGTGTTTATTTCTCAAATATCTTGGGGTTTTCTGAATTAAATCTCAAGAGAAGCTATTTGTGAGCCTCATTTCAAACAAAACATGTTTAGTACGCTCCAGCTGTCATGTAAATGGCTAAATAAATTTAGGGTGGTCAAAAATGTGGTGGAATAGAAATATAAAGTAGCCTGAAATTGAACTAATACAGTATAAATACTTAAACATTGTACATATGTTCAGTAAACGTACTTAGTTTGAGTTTGCGACAAATCTCGTTAAGTTAGCTTTTCTCTGAATTACGGAAATAATTGATCTATAATCTTGGAAGTGCTGCTGCTAAGCCACTGACTTGTTGCTCCCCGATGTCCACCAGCTCCACCGCTCCGCCCATCAGCCTCAGCTTCTCCGCCACCACCTCCATCATGCGGTGCAGCTCCGGCCGCTTCAAGACGTTGCTGGAGTCGCTTTCGATCGCAACCCAGTCCCGCAGAGCCTGAAGCAGCACACACACACACACACACACATACATAGAAACACACACACACACACATACACATAGACACACACACACACACACACACACACACTGTTAAAAATATCCGTCTTGTGAAATACACTTCAGTTCTGCTGCACACCACAAATCCCACGACTGAAATGTGTTCTTGATTCAGTTTTAATGAAGAAATGTAAGATTTTGTTAAAACCGAGAAGCAATAATAATGTCTGTGTGTGTATATATATAGGAAAAACAAATATATTTCATGATTGAAACTATATAACACAAATTTGTATTGCTTCTGGCTTTTTCATTTTTATTTATTTATTGGATTTCTTTTAAAAGCCAGAAGCAATAATATATATATATATATATATATATATATATATATATATATATATATATATATATATATATATATATATATATATATATATATATATATATATATATATATATATATATATATGCTTCTGGCTTAAAAAATAACCTTTGATTTCATGATTGAAATTCTATATATATATATATATATGGGTATATTTATATACTGTATGTTTAAAGGTGTTGACTCTCACCTCTTGAGACGAGTGTGTTTGAGTCACTGTATTAGTGAAAATATTTTTTATCATCTCTATAAAAACACACTATTGTCCAACTACCGTTTCTTTCTGATCATTTTAACTTGTTAAATGTTTGCATTAATTCCACAAAAATTAAAGAAAAGTTCTCATGTTGGAAATTAAAAAGCCCTTTAACCTTTGTTTACACCTAGAAGAAGAAGAAGAAGAAGAAGAAGAAGAAGAAGAAGAAGAAGTGGTTGTACCTCCACGTATTCCTCCTGATGGCTGTCGATGTACTTGGCCAGCTCTGCGTACTGGAAGGCGTGAACGGTGGACATGAGCAGCAGGACGCAGGGCAGCGCTGGAAGGTTCATCTGTTGAGAAAGAAGATGACATCATCAGAGTCTTAATTGTTAGAATAACAAAAGAATTAAAATTTATCAGAGTTCCATATTTACGTCTTTAAATGTCTAAACCTCCAAGATATTGTGTCACGCCCGGGCAGAGAACAGGACACAGGCGCAGGGGGTACCAGGGATAACGGTCTCTTTATTTGAAAAAAGACTAACTAAAAACGTATCTAATAAACTAAATCCACGCTACAAAAACTTACAAAATCATAATCGCTCTCTAGGAGGAATCCATTGAAATAAATAAAGGCTTGGTTTACAAGGCGTGGTTGACGTGGCAAAGCTAGAGTGATGGCATGATCTGATAGGCGGAAAAAAACACACTGGCACAGGACAGAGGGAAGACACAGACTATAAGCACATGAGGGTAATGGGGAACAGGTGGAGACAATCAGGAATTAGGGGAGACAATCAGACCGGTGACACATGAGGAAAGGGAAGTGACCTGAAACGAGAGGAGAGTTACTATTTCAAAATAAAACAGGAAATGACAGAACAACAACATGCAGCACCATAAAACAACCCAACAACTTCACCGCAGTGTGACATATTGACTTTACAAAGCATATGTATATATATATATATATATATATATATATATATATATATATATGTAAATATATATATTTATATATATATATATATATATATATATATATATATATATATATATATATATATGTTTTCTTCAGAAAACAAAAATCAAATTTAGGTGAATTTCAGTTTGAATCGACAAATATTTTCAAAGTAAAAGTCTGCCGTCTGGTCGTGCGTGCGTCTTACCGTGTCTCTGCTGCAGGTGTGTGTGTGTGTGTGTGTATGTGTGACGGTCTCCTGCTCATGCAGACTGTGGCACCGCGTCCACGCCGGCCCACTTATATCCCCCCGGAGGTCACGGGGTCGAGCGTTTCCAAGACGGCCGACAGATTAATTTGAGTTTTTCCGCTGACCGACACAAGAATTACACTCAGTCCGTTGATCTCGCTCGGCGGGGTTCAGCGGGACAAAAGCGGAGCGGGGAAATTAACAAATTCCTGCAGGTTGTATTTTAGAATCTCAGAGCAACCCCCCCCCCCCCCATCCCCCCTTGTGGAGCTGCACTTTAAGGCCGAGCTACTTCAGCATTCCTACAATGTTTAATCCCGTCACCTCTTCATGTTCATGAGGTAAATTGGGGTAAATAAAAGTTAAAGGTGCTACACCTTTAAGGTAATCGATGTATCTCGTTAGTAACGTACGTTGGTGACGGGTCTCATGCTCATCGGATATTATCGGATATTCTCTACTCATCCAACCACTTCTAAAGGCCTTCTGACGCCTTTGTCTTACGTTGGTTGAAGGAACTATAATGTTAGATAACTGAACGCAGCCATGCTAACGTAGCCATGCTAACGTAGTTATGATAACATAGCTCCTCAAGTAGCGGTTATTTTTCTCATCTTGACAATCTAACTGACACCTCCTGCCCCCTTCCTCCTGGGCCCTGCATCCTGCCCCCTTCCTCCTGGACCCTGCCTCCTGCCCCCTTCCTCCTGGGCCCTGCCTCCTGCCCACTTCCTCCTGGGCCCTGCATCCTGCCCCCTTCCTCCTGGGCCCTGTCTCCTGCCCCCTGCCCCCTTCCTCCTGGGCCCTGCCTCTTGCCCACTTCCTCCTGGGCCCTGCCTCCTGCCCCCTTTCTCCTTGGCCCTGCCTCCTGCCCCCTTCCTCCTGGGCCCTGCCTCCTGCCCACTCCCTCATGGGCCCTGCCTCCTGCCCCCTTCCTCCTGGGCCCTGTCTCGAGCCCCCTTCCTCCTGGGCCCTGCCTCCTGCCCCCTTCCTCCTGGGCCCTGCCTCCTGCCCACTTCCTCATGGGCCCTGCCTCTTGCCCACTTCCTCATGGGCCCTGCCTCCTGCCCCCTTTCTCCTTGGCCCTGCCTCCTGCCCCCTTCCTCCTGGGCCCTGCCACCAGGCCTCTCCAGGAAGCCCCCTGGTTGTCTCCTTCCAGCCTTGAAGCCAGTTATCTGCCAACACCTCCCTCACATTGTTCTGCACTCCCGAGCTTCACCTCCAGGTGGCGCTGGACTCCCTCCTCATCCCTGTCACCAGACCTGAAAGCTGCTTTCTCCTCATTAAGAAGTGCTGTCAGGTCTCCGGTGTTTGTTAAGCAGCACAGTCCTGATCCCATGGGAGGTCAAAGGTCAGGAATGTCACATGTGGACAGATTTAATTGGCCCCACAACCTTTGTTAGAGGCATATATTATATATTGGCTTTGATTACAAATCATGTTATTTGATTTATTTGTATGACCTAAATACTTTCCTTTACAGTGTGAATGTGAATTACAGAGTCTCTGGCTTTATTTCTGTTCCTACATATTACTATATATTAATATAGACAATCTGGTTCATACTATTACTTTAACAATATAAATAACCTGGTTTACAGTATTACTGTATTAACATAAACAACCTGGTCTGTCCCCTGTGTGTCCACAAGGTGGCGGTAAAGCCTACAGGGAGAAATATTTGTATTTATTTAACCAGTTAACGTCTCATGTAGTCACTTGAACGCATCTTTTTATTGGTCACGGTGTTAATGGCTCAATTGTGCCTTACAGATTAGTGTGATAAGTGTGTTTATTGTTGTGTACATTTTAATATTATTTAGCAGGAAATATGTTCTTTTTAAAGCATGTGATTCCATACAGGACTCATTTTATATTTTTTGGGGGGTTGCATTTGCCTCGGGCCCCAAATCCACCTTTTTGGAGAGCAGGGAATTAATTAATGTGTCAAGCACATATGTTATTTTAGATGATATATGCTTACAAATATTTAATTATTTAATTATTTCTAAAAGCTTTTATGATAATAAACTACGATACCATTTGAACCTGAAAGGGAAGCTATCGTTGTTTGACAGCGATTCGTTTATTAAATAAAATGATAAAGCGAGATTTTTGGTTTGTTCTCGTCTCAATCATTTTATTTTGAATGTGTTTTTTCCGGAAGTCCAGCGGTTTATTTTGGTAACATGGCGCCAGGAGCCTGAACTGACGCTGGCGGTTCACGACGAGAAGAAAGGAACCGGAGCTTCTCCCGAGTCCGCGGAAACCGACACGGGGCCGCGCGCACGGGGAGAAGCGACACGCGCACCGTAAAGGAGGAGTACGTTGTTATCCACCGGGATTCTCACCGGGAGTCAACGGGAGTGGACCTCGCAGGCCACCGTCATTCAAAACATCCGCTCTTTTGACGATAGGTTAGTTCATGGAATAGTTCATGACATATATATATATATATATATATATATATATATATATATATATATATATATATTATATATTATTATTTATATGTTAGCTATATGTGTGTATACATATATATATATGTATATATATATATTTATTTATTTATATGTTAGCTATATGTGTGTATACTATACATATATATATATATATATATATATATATATACGTATATATATTATACGTATATATATTTGTGTGTGTGTGTACAAATACATATATGTACATTTAAACATTTTTATGTATATGTTAGATATAAATGTTTGTATATATATATATATATATATATATATATATATATATATATATATATATTGAGTGGGTTTAGTCACATGTGTCTCTGTTAGTGTTTAGTTGCTTTATCAAAAGTATTTATTATAATAGTTTTTCTCATGACAGATGTATATCTGCTGATGACCTATACATTTGTAATATTTGCCTATAATGGACGTGTGTGTGCAGCCATGCTGACCTGTGACATCTGCGGCGAGCACCTCCTGCTGGAGGAGGAGCTGCAGACGCACCTCCTCCTCAGACACCAGGAGGCCGGCGCCCGCTGCCCGCTCTGCTCCCTGTCGGGCGTGACCTACGACGAGCTCCAACGCCACGTCGGCGCCGCCCACCCGGAGGCCGCGAGCGCCACTTCCACTACGACGTCATCGCGGAGCCCGGAAACCAGACGGGCCGAGGACGCGGGCGGAGGCGGAGCCGGGAGCGGCGCCGAGCAACAGACGCGTCCGTCGGCCCCGGGAGGCGGTGAGGGAACTTTAAAAAAACTTTTATTTTGAAGTTCAAAGTTCACCGCTGTCTTGAATTGTCCTGTCTTTGTTCCAGAGAAGTGGTGTGAGTGTGTGTGTGTGTGTGTGTCTGTCTGTCCCTGTGTGTGTGTGTGTGCGTGTGCATGTCTATGTGTGTGTCTGTCTCTCTGTGTGTGTGCGTGTGTTTGTGCGTGCATGTGTTTGTGTGTATGTGTGTGTGTGTGCGTGCGTGTGTGTGTGCGTGTGTTTCTATGTGTGTGCGTGAGCATGTGTGTGTGTGTGTCTGTCTGTCCCTGTGTGTGTGTGTGTGTGCGTGTGCATGTCTATGTGTGTGTCTGTCTCTCTGTGTGTGTTTCTGTGTGTTTGTGCGTGCATGTGTTTGTGTGTATGTGTGTGTGTGTGCGTGCGTGTGTGTGTGCGTGTGTTTCTATGTGTGTGCGTGAGCATGTGTGTGTGTGTGTCTGTCTGTCTCTGTGTGTGTTTCTATGTGTGTGTGTGCGTGTGCATGTCTATGTGTGTGTCTGTCTCTCTGTGTGTGTGTTTGTGTGTTTGTGTGTATGTGTATGTGTGTGTGTGTGTGTGCGTGTGTTTCTATGTGTGTGCGTGAGCATGTCTGTGTGTGTGTGTTTGTGTCTGTCTCTATGTGTGTGTGCCTGTGTGTCTGTGTGTGTTTTTTGGTCAAAATGTTGTTTTTCCCTAACTTCAGAAGTAATACTCGACAACCGCAGTATTCTTTGAGTATTCTTAATGTTTTTTTATTTATTTAAATTTCATTATTTTTGATTTTTTTTTAGTTTATTTCAATTTGGAGGATTTATGGGTCCGAACAAATGCTGCGTCATCGTTCTCCTCCTCGATTTAGATAACAACAACAACAACAACAACAGTTTCCTTTTCATGACATTTATTTAATCATCAAACACGTTATTTACCTTCTCGGGGGGGTTTCCTCCTCGTGTTTCAGGAGAGGCGAGGTGGGCGTGTCCTCTGTGCTCCGTCGTCCACGGCGACGCCTCCTCCCTGCAGGAGCACGTGGAGCTGCACCTGGACCACGAGGCTGCAAGGAGCCCCGGGTCCGACCTGAAGCTGGCCCGGAGGCTCCAGGAGGAGGAGGAGCGCGAGGAGGAGGAGCAGCAGAGGAGGAGGCTCCAGGAGGCGCGGAGGGAGAGAGAAGAGTTCAAGAAGCTGCAGGTGAGAACAGCGGCTCGACGCTAGAGACGGGCGGCGGTGGGTTCAGGGTCATTTGAGGATTCATGTATATTCTACACTACCGTTCAAACGTTTGGGGTCACTTAGTTCTTTTTCCCCCTTTTTTCTGTTTTTTCCAATGAAAATTACAAAAAAATTACTTATTATTAAATTAATCAGAAATCCTCTCTACATAGTTAATGTGGTAAAGGACTATTCTCTGTTTTTTAAACGGTTGTAGAGGCCCATCTCCATGTTCTAGTGGTACATTGTGTTATCGCCTTAGAAGACGAGCAGAGGGTGAAAACCCCCTTGGAACCCTTTTTTAAATAACTTTTTATTTTGCATTTTCAACAAGCAGATTATTCCTTGACATTGAAACCCTTTTTATGTGAGCGCAGCTGAAAACAGTTATGCTGGTGAGAGAAGCTCTAAAACTGGCCTTCCTTTGAGCCACAAGAAGAACAACATTAATATTTACAATGAAAATCATTATTTCTAACCTTGTCAAGGTCTTGACTAGATTTTGTATTAATCTTGTATTCATTTAATAAATGAAAGTGTGAGTTTTCATGGAAAACACAAAATGTTCTCGGTGACCCCAGACTTTTGAACGGTAGTTTGTATTAGAGTATCGCGATAATAAAATGTACGTAGTTCTGCCTTCAGTACACGGATAAAAGCCCAACTCGTTACTCTGGTTCAGGCTCAGTTCGGGCTGGACGGCCGCGGTGGCTTCAGCCGGCAGATGGAGAGGAGCCTGGAGGGCGCCGTGGCCCGCGGGCTCCTGGGCCCGCAGGAGTTCCACTGCCGGAGGGCCGAGATGAGGGAGGCGCTGGCCACGGGGCGGGACGACGGAACCACCAGAACCCCAGGTACCACACGGCCAGAACCACCAGAACCCCAGGTACCACACGGCCAGAACACCTGGTACCACAGCTGGTTTACAGACGTCCTGAACCAGCAGCTGCTCTTCACGCTCCTCTTCCTCGGGTCGTCTTGGTTTCATGGTTCCTGAAAACTTTTGGTTGAAAACCATCTATTTTTATAATAGACTGAGGAGAGAAGATATACATATATATATATATATATATATATATATATATATATATATATATATATGTATATACACATATTTATATAT